>PVKZ01001516.1:159393-376665 GCA_004027375.1 Macroglossus sobrinus | reverse complement strand
CCCTCCCTCCCTTCCTTCCTTCCTTCCTTCCTTCCTTCCTTCCTTCCTTCCTTCCTTCCTTCCTTCCTTTCTTTCCTTCCTTCTTTCCTTCCTTCTTTCCTTCTTTCTGTCCTTCTCTCTCTCTCTCTCTCTCTCAAGGTAAAACTACTAGGCTCCTCCTCTAGGTAGAAAACTCTCAAGCGGCATAGAAGCACCTGTGAATTGATAACCAAATACTCTGTTCTTTTCTCCATCAGTCCCTCCAAGAGCCATCCACCCACTCACCCATCCACCCACCTACCCACCTATCTATCATCCATCTACTGATTCATTTTATAGTAAATATATATAAATGGGGGCGAGTGATTGTTGTTGGCTTTCTCTGCAGTCTCCTGATTCCAGTGCCCCTTGCAAACAATCTCCAGGGCAGGAGAGAAGGTCTGGGTTGATTAGAGTGTCAGGAGCAGGAAGTTACTCAGGTTTTGCTCTTCCCTGGGGTGGGGGTGAGGTGGGACCTATGAGACCAGCTAGAACCTCCCAGCCTCCTGTCAATCTCCCACCTCCAGGGGCGGAGCTGCACTTTCTGCCCGCTAAGCCCAGGTCCCTGGGGCTGGGGACAACCCAAACCTGTTCTATCAAATCCAGGCGGGCCATTCAAACAGCAAAAGGAGGGTGTGACTTGTCTTGAGTCATTTCTGTCTATGTTTGTCCCCTCTTTTCTCTCTTGGGCTGCTAGTGGCCGGTTCTTCTGAAGCAGTTCTGGGTTAACCACTGCGCCTCAGGGTAGGGGAAGGGAAGGATTAAAGCTGAATCCTGGAGAAGCAGCAGCCACTTCAATGACTTCATAGCTTGCGGTCAGGCGCCAGCAAGGTGCACCGAGGGAGGTCTGCCCGCGGCTCCGAGGTGTGCCCAAGACGGCGCTACACGTGGGCGCAGGCGCAGCATGCTTCCCAGGCTGCCTAAGGTGGGCGCTGGCTGCGAGCGCAGCCCGCCCCCGCCCCCGCCGGGGATGCGCGCCCTCCGCGCGGTGCTGGGACTCCTGCTCTTCGGGGCTCTCCGAGCCTTCCCGCAGGTAAGGGGGTGTCAGGAGCCTGGGGGAGCACCAGCGGTCCGGAGCTCCCTTCTTCTGACCGCTGCCCTGAGCCCCGGGCAGAGTGGGACACACGTGACACAGAGGACGACAGGACCGCTCCTGCTGGCGTGAAGGGGCGCAGGTCACACGTAGAGGGACAAGAATATGCAAGTCCCATAGGTAGGAAGTTGGCTGACAGGTCCCCCGCCCCCGCCCTTGCAGAAAGCTGGTATTATTCATTTATTTATCATTGATTGAGCTGAGGGGACTGCCCGCAGGAGATAGGATGTTTGTGGGCGGGGGTCCTGGGTGGATCAGGTGAGGTCCCCCAGGGGTCTGGGCTCGCCTGGTGGGGCCTCCTAAGGTGGATGCCTCCCTCTGTGGGCAATCCCTGCTGCTTGACACTGGTCCCAGGCAGGCTGGGGTCTCCCTTGGCCAGAAGAGGCTGGTGTTGGGGCGCTCTGGGCTATTCCCCCTGGTCTTTAAGCTGGCGGCTGGCTGCAGAAGGCCTAGGGAGGGAGGGCGAGAAATGGGAGAGAAGGTGCTGGACCACGCAGGTCAACTTCTCCACCCCTGTCCGCGCCCGTGGCACGGAGCACATGATGGGTGTCAGCCCCCCGGAAAAAGGTCAGTGGTGGGCCTGACGTCTGTTGTGGGGAGCCCCAGAACCGAACTGGGGGGCTGCTTTAGAAAGGCAGAGCACTTACTAGTGGCCAGCATGGAACTAGGCGCTGGAGGGGGAGAATTCATTAATCAGACGAGGTCTACTGCGGACGGACGCTGAGTGCAGGGTCTGAAGCGGGGTTCAGCGCTTTTCTTTCGAACCTTAGGACGGGGGGGTGGGTGGAGGACGGAGGCTGGGTGGGCTTCAGGTAGAGGAGGGAGAGCGTAGCGGGGGAAAGGGGTCGAGCAGATGTCTGCCTTCCCTCTTCGGTGGGACAATGTGAGACATGCCCCTCCTGACAAAAGGCAGAGGGGGGCTGCTGATGACGTAACACAACAGAGACTCTGGCTAGAGGATACCCCCCCACCCCAGTCCTCCCAGCCCTCTGCTGATGGCCTGGAGAAGGGTGAGAGTTTGGGGTGCCAAGGTTTGGGGGAGACAGGAATGTGAGAGGGGCTCAAGGGGCTTTGCTAGTATTTAGTGGCTGGAGCTCACATGCTTCCTTTCTAGAGAGCAAACCCCCTTTTTTAGTTAAAAAAAATAATTTGTATATAATTACACAAGGAATATATGAATGTATCCTGAAAGCAAAAGATTGAAACTCTATAGAGAAAACTAAATCTTTCGACATTCCTTCATCCTGATCCCTTCAAAGACATAACTGCCATTATTGCTTTGGCTTTGTAGAAATCTATAGGGTTTTCCGTATACTACACCATAGGGGACATACAGTTGGTTCTTCATTTGGTTTTTGCAATGTCTGCGGTATGTCTCGGAGAGCTTTCTAGGCCAATAAAAAGCCCCTGCTTATCTCTGAAAATGCTCCATAGTATCTTATCACATGGGTTCCATAGATTATTGTTATCATGTCCCTGATGGATGGGTGATAAGGTTCTTACCACTGTGTCTTATTTGTTAGTTTGCTAACACGACGTACGGCCCTGTATGGGTGCTTTGGGGGATGTACGGGGGGGCCTCTTTCCCAGAGAAGACGCTGAGAAGAGGGTATGGAGGTGCTGGGAGAAAAAGCGTTCAAATGAAAAGACGCTGCTGAATTAAGTTCCAGCGTGGCTGGACAGTTTACCCTCCCACGGGCAGTGCCTGAGAGTAGCAACTTCCCCACATCCTAACCGACGTTTGATCTTATCGGAGTTTTTATTTTTGTCAATGTGATCTGATGAAAAGGGCCATATTCTTGTTGTCTTAATTTGCATTCCCGCCCACTGGAGAGGCTGAGCATTTCTCATGGGCTCAGACACAGGCCTGCTTCTTGGCAGGGCTGGGGCGCCCGTGGGGGAGGGGGCCGCCTGCCCAGCGTGATACTCCCCCCCACCACCCCGACCACCCCTTCAGGCCTTCTTCCACTTCTATTGCCCCCGCAAAGACCTGAGAAAGTGTATTATTTAAAAACACCAAAACTCAAATCGGGGCTCGAAGTTTAAAACTCTGTTTCATCCCTGTCTGATTTTACAAGATGCCATCATTTTCTGTGGTTTTTGCCTTGGGGCAAGAATGCTTTCGTGATGTGTGTCACCTTCTGAGAAAGAGCGTTAGCCTCTGACGCCTTGTACCGCAGTCTCCCCAACAATGTTTTTTTTTTTTTTTTTTGTAATGTGACCCAGGATTACTCTGGCACAAATCCAGAGCAAAGAATTCTTCGTCCTAACACATCCCAGGCCTCCACCTTCTCCTTCCAGGCAACTTGGGTTGCATGTGGCAGGGGAGGGAGGCCCAAAGCCTTTCCATGAGCTCTGCAGACTTAGAATTTCCCTCTATTACCTTCCAGGCCAAGGCTAAGGCTACCGTGGGCCTCCTTCCACCGTTCACGGCCTCCGATTCTAGCACCGGCATCCTCTAGCCGGAGGTAGACCCTCTGTCCTGCGTCTTCTCCTGCTGGGGAAGGTTCTCATGGGTGGATTTGGGCTGGGGTGATAAAAACTGTATGCGTCACTCCTCCCACCAGGGTTTCCAAAGCTTAGCTGGCAGCCTCATGCAGTGGAGTACTGCTAATGGTGGGCTTGGGAGAGATTTTCAGGTTTTGTTTCGGTAAGGGGGCTTTTCCGGGGCTGCTCACATCCTGCGTGGAAGCCGGGTTCCACCTTATGCACTGAGAGGAGGGGACCCCAAGAGGGGCGCCCCTGATGTGGAGATGGTGGGCAGGTGGGGAAGGAGGTACGGGCTGGTCCAAATCGAGGCCTCCCCTTCCTCAGAGAGAGGCTGGGGCAGCAAGGGGAGCGCAACGGGGAGTGTGGGGGCCCATTACTCAGCTTGAGAGCAGTCAGTGCTGGAAACGGGGCAGCGTTTACTGTAAGTTTCTGCTTCTGTTCCCACTCATATCTGACCCAGACTTGTTTCTTGAGTTGATTGTGATTCATCCTTAGGCTCATATGCACGTTCCTCACCCCTCCTTCACCTCAGGAGCATCCTTCAAAGGAAACCGGGCGGAGGGATGTCTGTGCCCAGGCAGCGCCTGGCGGCGGTGGGGTGTGGGAGGGTGGTCCTCGGCGTGAGCACAGCCTGGGTCAGCGTGGCCTCCTCCTGCCCGTGCACTGACCCTGGGGGTTGCTCATCTGGGATCGTGGTCTCCATTTTCTGGACTAGGATGTGAGGCCCAGAGGTGGGGGAGGCGCTTGCTCACAGGCCCAGGGTTGGCGAGGGGGTAAAGCAGGACCAGAGCCCCAGATCCGATGGACAGAACGTCCAAAGAGGCAGCTCTGGACAAGGCCAGTTCACCAGCGCCACGGGCCCCCTGCCTCCCGCAGTGGGCTGGTGGGCTGAGGGTAGCGAGGCCTCACTCTGGAATCTTCGCTGCCTGCGATCAGAAACCACCAGCAGCCTCACTGGTACAAAGGAACGTTTTATATGCCACTTGGTCCAGTCAGTCAGAGTGGCTGGATCCTGGGCGACATTCAGCCGAGTATCATTTATTTATTCCCTCGAGCATTTATTTATTCATTCAGAAAATCCTCGAGGAGAAGGTGCCCTATGCCTGGCGCGGCCCCAGGTAATCACGGGGCCCCTGAGCGTTGGCCTCCGGGGACAGGGTGTTCGCTCCCTCCCATGGCGGCTGGGTTACCTCTGACATTCAGGTGGTTTTTATGAGCCACCGAAATCTATCACCTTGAAGCTTCTAGCCCATTGGTTCCGGAAGCCGGAGCTGCATGAGCTCGTCATCACTACCTTCCTCAGAAAAGCCTCCTAGTGAAGTGAAGGCCGCAGCCGTGGGCCCCTGAGGTCTCCCAGCCAATCACAGCCCCCAGGACCTCCAACACGTATTCCTCACGCAGCATGGGCTCAAAGCCTGTTCTTACCGATTCGTTCATTCCGCAAACATTATCAAGCACCTCCTGTGGGCCAGGGAGTGTTCTAGACGCTGCAGCGGCACCCATGCCAGTCCCCGCCTCATTTGCATGGGAACAGACGGGTACTTATTGCTGCAGAGAGGGTTGTGATCATCTGGTGAGAGAGATGGGTGGCTACCCAAGGTGAGGAAGAGAGGGTGGCCTCTGAGGGACGGTGACATGCGCAGAAGGGAGCCCATTGGTGGGGGCATTTGCAGAAGAGTGAGGCGGAGGAACAGGAAGGAGGCCAGTGTGGCCGGAGTGGAGTGAGGGGGTGTGGTGGAGCCGGTGGTGAGGAAGTAAGGGATAACAGACCTTTGTGGGCTGCTGGTTTTGGAGGGAGTGACATCATATGACATGTTTTAAAGTTTCCTCTGTCTGCTGGTATGAGGGAGGGTAAGAGAGAATAGGCAGGATGGGAGTAGGAAGACATGCGATTGCTTTGGTCTGGGGCAGGGGTGAGCAGAGCTGGGATACTTTGGAGCTGAATCCAGGATACTTTGGACCTGCCAATGGATGGATGGGTGGGTGGGGGGTGGGGCGGAGGGGGTGAGCGTGCAGGGCAAGAAGGGGCTTGGAGTCCTGTCCAGGTGTGGGGCCTCTACATCAGGTTGAAAGGTGGTGTTGGTTACGGGGGCAGGAACACTGGGCACAGGAAAGACAGAAAGGTGTTTCGGAAAAAAGCATGTGGTTCGTTTTCTCCATGTTCAAGTGCCCAGTGGGGGTTGAGCACTAGAGTGTAGAGCCCTCTGCAGAGCGTGGGCTCCGATGTGGGTCTCTGGTACCAGAGGCAACAGCAGAATTACTGGTGTCACCTGGGCCCATGCTCAGAAGCATCATCACCTCCTGCGTTGGAGTCCCCTTACTTCTGTTGATGTAGCCCAAGGCTCCATATTTTCTTGGCCACCCCATTACCTTCTCCATTCATTCCAACCCCAGGGTAGGGTCTTCCATTCATCCTGGGTACAGTTTCTATGAGCTTTTTCTTGTTGCTGTAACATCTTACCTCAAATTGGGTGGCTTAGGGCAATACACCTTTATTCTCTTGGGGCCAGCAGGGCTGCATTCCTTCCGGGTGCTTTAGGGGACATATGTTTCCTTGCTTTTTCCAGCTTCCGGAGGCTGCTGGCATTCCTTGGCCCACAGCCCCTAATCACTCTGACCTCTGCTTCCATTGTCACATGTCCTTCTCTGACTCTGTCCTTCTGCCTCCTTCTTCTAACGCCCCTGTGATTACCCTGGGGCCTGCACAGATAATCCAGGATGATCTCCTCATATCCACATCCTAACCTGAAACCCATTCAATATCCCTTTCACCTTGGAAAGGACCATGTTCTCAAATTCCAGGCATTAGGACGGGGGCCTTATTCTACCCCACATTTTATTTTGCTGAGTCTGGCCCATGGTCTTTGTCAAGTCTTTTTTTGGGGTGACAGTATAGCATGATGGTCAAGGGTATGGCTGTTTCGGTCATCTCGCCAAGTGTGTATACCCTGCTCTCGAGCAAGTTAAGTCACTTCTCTGTGCCTTGGTTTCCCCGTCTGTAGAATGGGGGTAGTGATAGTGCCCTACATTGTAGGGCCCTGGGAAGGATTTTATGGGTTCATATGTGGACAGTGCTGAGAACAGCTCCTGGCACACAGCGAGAGCTGCAGACAGGTGACTTATTAAGTGCCTGCTGTATGCTAGGCATTATGGGTACAGGGCGAAGGTGAACCACTTACAGCCACTGCCCTCAGGGGTGGAAGTGTGGGAAGAAGGATATGGAGGACAGTGTGACCACTGCTGTGTGGAGAACTGTCCTAGGCCTGTGGGGGCCCCACGTGGGCCTGTCCTTACCCTCCCCGGGGTCGGTGGGGGAGGAGGCTCCCAGGCTCAGGTACCTTATGCAACCCCAGAACTTTCGTGAAGGCTGACATCTGAACAACTGGCTTGCGAAACCACCCCAAGGTTTCTCTAGGGCAGGTGGGGGTATCAGTGGGAAGTGGGGAACAAGCAGTTGCCAAATTTGGACTCAAGGCCAGACCTTGGTGATGCCAGTTTACTGGCCTCCACCCCTCCCAACCCCTCTCCTCTCAGTTGCTCTACCACCAATAGGGGGGCTCCCCTTGCCAAAGGCAACCTTTCCCAAAGTCACTTCCAGGGAGCAGTAATTCCATGAGGAAAGGGTTCCATGACCAAATGAGTTTGGGAAACATTTTGTCTCTCTGCCCTGCCTACCTGTCCCCGGAGAATCAGAGAGCAAATAAACCCATACAAGGCTCTCAGAGGCCCTACGAGGATTTAAAATAACCACCTCTCAGGTGGAATCCAGTGAGTCCTCGTGTTTTGTTTTTGGTTTGCTTGTCACCTGTGGACCTCCTGCAGCACCAGCATTGGCTAGAACACTATATGGGAAATGACAAGTGAGGGGCGGACCATCCAGCCCGGGTCCTGGGCCCGTCTCCTCCAGTTTCCACCGTCCAGCCCGTGAAACCTCCGAAGGCTCCCGTTTTTTTTTCCTGCCTCTGCGCCTGGACTGCTGTGGTGCCTTCTGCCCGGGATGTGCCCTCCCCTCACTTCCTCCTGCCAAGCTCGTCCCCATCCTTCAGGAATGAAGGGAAGTCTCTCGCTCCGGGAAGCCATCACGAGTCCCCCGAGCTCGTGCTTCCTCTCGCCTCAGCTCATGATACTCGTGCTCTTCTGCTTTGCATTCGTGATCCGGGTATTCTTTTGATCTCGTCTCTGAGGTTCTCCTTCTGTCATCCGTTCTGTGGATGGCTTCCCAGGGTCTCCCGTGGGCCTGTCCTGGGAGCCGACTTCGTGACATGGAACTGTCTCGAAATGGCCTTTGTGTCGCCTCCAGCGCCTAGCCCAGCTCCGGGGTCCTGCTGGGCCTTCGGTGAACGCATGGTGCGAGGGGACCCAGGTTTATTCTTGGCCTTCTCAGTTGGGGCCCTGTTTTATTTTCTTAGTGTGGCTTTTTCTATCGTTACGGCACACGTGGTGGCTTAAAACAACACAAATTCTTATCTTTCGGTTCCGAAGTCCCAGACGGTTGTCACTGGGCTAGAGTCAAGGCGTGGGCAGGGCTGCCTTCCCTTCCGAAGGCCCTCAGGGAGAAGGCCTTTCCTTTGCCTTTCCTGATGCTGGGGGCCACCTGCACTCCTTGGCTTGCGACCCCTTCCTGCATCTTCACGCCGGCCATGAACAGCTCTCTGACCTAGCTCCTGTCATCATCACCTGTCCCTCTCTGACTCTCTGACCTCGACTCTTCTGTCTCTTTCCTGCACTTTTAAGGACCTTTAGGATGACATTGGGACGACCTGGATAATCCAGGATGACCTCCCCGTCTCAAGGTCACTGAGTAGCAACCTTAACTCCCCTTTGGCAGGTAAGGTGACAGTCATAGGTTCTAGGGATTAGGATGTGGGCGTCTTCGGAAGGGGCTCTATTTTGCCAACCACAGACAACTTCTCAACACCACCTTCTTTCCCACATGGCAGATGCTCGGTGAGCACGGCCGCTTTTCGTGCAAACTCCATCTCAGAGAAGGTGCTACCCCTTCCTGGGGCTACCCCTGCCCGGGCTCCAGGCTCCAGCCTCTGTGGCTGTTTCTGCGTCTATTGTCTTTGAATTTTATTTCTGGCCACCTGCACAGAGCAAGCCATGCATACTGCCCCTCAGCTCCTAGAAGCCAGAGGTGGGAACCCAGGCAAGCTAGATCTGGCTCCTGCACATGGATGTGACAGCCTTGAAGGATGTGACCTGCATGTGAGCAGGGACAGACTGTGTGCCTGTGGGTGTGCTGAAGGTCAGGGAGGAGGATGACTTCAGTTTTAAGTGATCTCTTGCTCTGCAGCTCAGAAGAGCCCTTGCCGGGGAGAGTGGGGTTCAGAGCCCCCCAGGACTAGCTGATGACCAAGCCCAGTGGTTATTTAAAAGCCTGGCTACAATCAGCAGAATAACGGTCCCTTACAATGTCCGTGTCCTAATCCCTGGAACCTGTAAGTCACCTTGCATGGAAAAGGGGACGGAGTAGATGTGGTTAAGGGTACGGATCTTGAGATGCAGGGATGAGCCTGGATTATCCAGGTGCACCTACTGTCTTCACATGAGTCCTGTAAAGTGGAGAACCTTTCCTGGCTGTGTTAGAGAGAGATGATACAGAAGAAGGGACAGGTGTGACAGGAGGAGGACTTGACCCACTGTTGCGGGCTTTGCAGATGGAGGAAAGGGGTTCACGAACTAAGCAATGAGGCAGCCTCAAGAGGCCTGGAACGGCCTTAGTTCACAGCAAAGAGAGGGACCTCGGTCTAAACCACAAAGAGATGGATTTTCCCCTGGAGTCTCCAGCAAGGACCTAACCCTGCCTACACCTTGATTTTAGCCTGCTAAGACCTGACCTGGACAGGGGTGATCAGGGAGTGGGGCCCTGAGGAAGTGGCATGTATGTGTGAGGTCTGAAGATGAGTCGGGGTATGCCGGACAAGAGGAAGGGGTGCTGAGGGGAACAGCATGTGCAAGACTGCGGGTGAGAGAGAGGCAGCAGGTACAAATGGGAATGGGGCACAAGTGGGAGTGGAAGGGAGGCTGGTATGAGGGGGCACCCAGGTAAGCCAGCGGGCCGGGGTCTCTTGGGCCACTGTCAGGACTTTGGGGTTTATCCACAGTTGAGTTGAAGCCATCTGAGTCTTCAATAGGGTGAAGGGGAGGTCTGTACTTTGAAAAGATCCCTCTGGCACCTGTATGGCGAGTGGGCTGTGGGAGACGGGGTGGATGTGAGGAGACCCTTGGACGGCCTCTGTCAAGTCCAGATGGTGGGAAGGTGAGGAAGAACTGGTGGATTTGAGGGTAGAACTGGGGGTTAAACAGACAGGACTAGCGAAGCAAGGCATGGTGGGTAAGAGCCCGTGCAAGACGATGGCTCAGGCTGAATCCTGACTCTAACGCGCCCCAGTGAGGTGACTGTAGGCAAGTTTCTTAACCTCTGTGTGCCTCAGTTTTCTCATCCACAAAATGGAATAGAGAGTAGGTCTAGGGTGGGGCCTGGGATTCTGCATTTTGAGCAAGTGGTTCCCAAGTGGTGTCAATGCTGCTGGCCCAGGCATCCCACCTTGAGTAATAAAGGCAGGGCTCTCCTGGGGTGGGGTTGGGGCTCACCTCCCAGCTCTGCCCAGCTCTTGGGTATTTTGTACTCGATCTGACTTTTCCACCCCCATTCCCCACCCGACCCCACTTCACTCTAGACGCTCAGCTCCTGTTCCTCTATGCGGCTGAGACCAGGTGGGGCTTTTTGAAAGTAAAATTTATTAGGTTTTGTAGGGAAAACCAAACCAACCTGAAAATAGAGAGGCCTAGAAATGGGACGGTTTCAGGCCACCCTCTCTTTATCTTGATGCCACTCAGGTTGGACCACAGACCTTCGGTTGCACAGCTCATCACCCTGTGGACACCTATCTCTGCCTTGAACCTGCTGGGGAACCCCACCCAAAAGCCCCCCTTCCAGTCCTTGGGCTTCCCCCTCCTACTCTTGCCTCTCTGACCCCCCCTTTCCCTCCCAGGCCATGGCTAGAGCACCACCCAGCTGTGCCCCCCCGCCCCCCGCTTCCCCAGGGGCAGCAGGAGCTGGTGGGATGTCCAGGGTCTGGGCCCATAGCCAGTGTAAATGGGCGGGGTCCTCGAAACTCAAGAGGTCAGACATCTCGGGGCTGCCGTAGATGCTGAGGCTGCCACTGCCTTCTCTGCCAGGAGCTGGGGTGGGTGAAGGGCCCGTGAGAGGGGACAGTGGGGGCAACAGGGGGACAGGCGGAAAGACAGGAGAGGTGGTGGAGGGAGAGCAGTGAGTGTGCCTGGGATGTGAGACGGGGCCAGGTTCTGGGGACCACAGACAGTGCTGCAAGGGCGGAGCTCAGGTCCCCAGATGCCACCTCTTTCTGCTTGTGGGCCGGGGACACCCCTGTGAGGTGGGCTGTCTTCCTCAATGGAATGACAGGTTCTGGAGGGTGTTCTGGGGTCCTTTCAGCTCTCTGGCACAATAGTAGATGCTCGATCCTCTCAGGAGTTTAGTTGGCCTGAACTCAGATCCTGACCCTGCCACGAGGTGTGACCCTGGGCTGGCCTTTCGCCTCTGAGACTAGCGTCCATGGCAATAGGGTCTCACAAGCTGTGGGTTCAATGATGGCTGTTGTTACTTCTGCGATATGTGTGCATTCCAGTGACTCCACTTTCTGTGTGCTTATAAAATGATGACATCATAGGCAACCCCCCTCACCCTCCCAAACCAAAAAAAAAAAAATCGACAAAAAAACCTCCCCAGTGTCTTTACCAAATCAATCTAGCCACAGTGGCCAGGGCATCTCTGGGGTGGATGCTGGAGGATGGGGCTGAGTGGTACCCGGACCTGGACCCCACTTACATCACTGGGAGTGGCTGGATGAACTGGGGTCCAGCGCTTCCATAGGGTTAGGGGTTTAGCCCCTCCCTCCATAAGCCTCACATGGCAACAGAGGCCCCCAGTCCTCTCCTCCTCCCTTGGTGGGGTTCTGATGGACGACAGACAGCTGGACGTGCTGGCTGAGAACCCACGCCCCTCCGGACCGCAAGAAGAGAGCGCCCCCTGGTGGTACCGTGTGGGAACCACACCGATTTATTGTTGAGCCCCGTCGTCTTTCTTCGTGAGGCGCTGTTATTTTTACACATGTGGTTTTATATTATAGCTTTATTTCCCTCTTTACGTATACATGTACAATTATTATTACTCTCATTCCTACTTTTCTCCTGAGCCATTTGCAAGTTAGTCGAGGACGTTTTGATCCTTCACCCCTAAATATTTCAGCGTGTTCCTTCTACACCAAGGGCGTCTCGGACACAGACAAGTTATGGAGTCCACGCCCTCAGCATCAGCGGGACACAAACAGACATTATTACGCCAATAGTCAAATCTCATCAATATCTCAATATTCTCCTTTACGTCAATGCCCCCTTCTCACCTTGGCTCAGAATCCAACCCAGACATTGCATTCAGTCGTCCTGTCTCTTTTGTCTCCTTTATCTTGGAATATTCTGCAGTCCAGGCCAGCTGTTTTGTAGAAGGACCCTCAGTTCGGTTTTATCTGTTGTTTCCTCGTGGCTCGGTTCAGATTACGGACTTTTGGTAGAAAGACGACAGATGTGGTTTGTACCTTCTCAGGGCGTTTTTATTTTAAAGAAGGCAGCCTGTGGCCCAGGGAGGGGGAGAGAACTGGGGACACAGTAAAGCTCAAACCTCCTTTTGACATTTAGTCGTTGTGTGACCTTGGGCGGGTGGTGGTACCTCTCTCTCTGAGCTGCAGTTTTGTCACCTGTAATGTGGGGTGATGATCTTGCTGGGAGTAGCATGAAAAGGGAGACGTGTGTCTTTGAAAGAGTAATGCACACTACTGTGGGTCCCCTATTCTGCTCTGCATCTTCCACCCCTCCGTTACCCCAGGGCATGGTGGCAGGAAATGGAGATTAAGCAGTAAGTCTCCCCTCATCTGTGCCCCCTGGCCCTGGGAGTCCCTAGCTGTCAGTGAGATGAGCAGGCAAGCCAGGTAGGGGGAAATCCAGGCCAAGGACCCAGGATTTTCCCCACACTCAGCAGGCACAGTGAGGTTGAACCCTGACACCCCTAGGCCACCCCACCTGTAGGCTTCTGAGCTCATTTGGTGAGATGCTGCAGGTAAGAGAGAACCTCAGGTTACCCTGGCAGGTCTCTGCCCCCTGGAGGGGCCCCCAGAGGTCCCCTGCTTTATTTGGGAAGAATGAGCTCCTGCTGGAGGGAAGGGACTGGGTGTGTGTGAGTGAAGAGAGTGCCATACGACTGGTGGTGTGCAAATGCCAGGTTATATTTGCTATTCCAAGTTATGTGGTGACATGTCAGATGTGCAAAAAAAAAAAAAAAAAAAAAAAGAAAGAAAGAAAAAAGGAAACTGTAATTCACACTCCAAGTGTTCACCTTCTGTTTGCATTGGCCTCCTTGCTGCTCTCTGGTCAAACAGAAATATTATTTTAATTTTCACTGTTCCCTTGAGTGGAGAGAAGATTGGGGGACTCCCTTAGGCCAGCCAGGACTCTCGCTGGGGGCAGTTAAATGTCTTCTGTTTCCTTCCCCCAAACCAAGAAAACCCCACCCCATTCATCCTACAAATGGCCACCTCCTGTGCCAGGCACCAGCGTGGATGCTGAAGGTATAGAAGTGGAACATTGCTCCCTCCTCCCCTCTCTTCTCCCCTTCCTCCCTCCGCCCCGCTCCTGGGGCTCCTTGTTATGTGTCTGCCCAGAATCTTGCTTCATGCTTTTCTAGATTCTCAGCAGAGACCTCTCTCTGGAACTCCTAACAAAGGTGCTTAACTTTCAAAGAGCCCTGGGAACAAGTGGGACAGCTGTTAAAAATGCATATTCCATAAAAAGTGACTCTTGAATCTGCTTCATGCCATGTACCCAAATGAAACTTAACCAAACAAATGTAGCAGAGATTCATATTGTGGGCCTGTGCCAGAGGCCAGGTAGGAGGCAACTGAATGAATCTGAGAGGGAAGGGATGGGGCTGGAACCAGGCAGAGGAGTGGGAATACTGGTCCAGAGAGGCTGGGAGAACTTGCTCATGGGTTGGAGGTAAGCACTAGAGAAGCAGAGAGTCAAGGGTTTGGGCCCGAGTTAGGGAGGGCTGGGATGGGTTTGAGAGAGATGTGAAATCAGGAGTTTCCATCTTCTGTAACGTAAGGCCTGGTTTCAGGCCTGGCCTTGATAGTGTGTGGACACCAGCTTTTTGGCACTTGAGGGGTTGGAGGGAGGATGGGTGTTTGGGACACTCCCAAGCCTCACCAGTTTGTCCTTCCCTTCAGGGTCGCGCCCCTACAGACCCCTGTGTTGGAGACCCCGACCGTTACCGTGACGAGGCTGCTGGAAGGTGCTGTTACCGCTGCCCTGCAGGTGAGTGGGTGCTGGGGCTGCGAAGAAGGGGGGCTTGGGGAGTGGGAAAGATGGGCGTCAACACCTCTCTGTGTTTTTAGCGAATAGCTGCCCCCACTGAATGCACACTGTGGATACACGAGCCTGAGACCTTCACGTGCACTGCGTCGTCTCAACAGATCCTCGCAATTATCTGTTACTGTCCTCACTTTGCAGATGAGGCTGTTGGGGTGCTGCAAGCTTAAAGAACTTGCCCAAGGTCACAGAGCTGGGAAGTGGTAGAACTGGCTGGGGCTTGGAACTCACGGTTCTTTGACCCCAAAGCCTGGACTGTCAACACCCGCTGACCACCCCTCATTTCTGGGCCTGGATGCCCTTTGCAGTCCTCGTTTTCTCCAGCCCAGAGGGTGCATTTATCCCCGGGCCACCTGGACTTTAAATCTCTCGGTGACCAGTCTTCAGCCGGGAGCCCGCTTTCCGGAAGTCGCGCCCACCCCACCCCAGCACAGTGATTGGCTCTGAGCAGGTTTTCCAGAAGTCCCTCCCACTTGGCCGTGATGCTCAGGCCTGGGGAGGTGAGCAGCTACTGCAGAGCAACTAGTTATGCAGGTGGAGCGTGTGAGGACGGGATGTGACCAGTGCTTTGAGGACAGAAGGCCATTGAGAGTGGGCTGGGGTCTTCGGGATATGTAGGGTGCCCACCTACGAACCCTCTAAGCCCCCCAGCATTGCTGTGTGGAGGGTGGTGACAGGCCAGCATGCACAAGGTCATTAAGGGGTATGTGGTTGGAGCTGGGCAGGAACCCTGGTCAGTTCCTAGAACTGTGGCCTCTTTGAACCACCAAGAGGCCTGACCGAGCCCATGCTCAGGCCACCAGAGGACCGAGAGAAACATTTTGGAGAAGAATTTGATATTTTCTATTTCCCAAACTGATACAGAGTAGCCACTATAGGGAAAAAAAAATAGAGCTTTTTGGACTTTCTCACTTTTATTTTGGGGTTGGGCGTTGGTTTTGAAGTAGATATCAGGTGGGTGGGTCCCTGTGCTTATTTTAGCACGTCACACTTCAACGCCTACCTACCTGGCCAGCCAGCCAGCCCGCCAGCCACACAGCCGTGGACCTGCCTGTCCACCCACCTGTGCTTTCCCCCACTTGCTGACTTGTTCACTCTGCCCTCCTCCTATATCCTCAGGTGCCCCTCTTCCCATCCCCTTGTCCATTCTTTTCGTCACCCGTCTCCCATCCATCCATCCATCCATCCATCCATCCATCCATCCATCCATCCATCCACCCATCTATCCATCTCAGTCTGCTCAAACTGCCATAGCAAGACACCACAGACCGGAGGCCTTGAACAACATTTATTTTCTCATAGTTCTGGAGGCTCCAAGGTCAACATCAAGGTGCCGGCATAGTTTGCTTTTTGGAGGAGAAATCCCTTCTTGGCTTTCAGACAGCCGCCTTCTCATGGCAGAGAGAAGGATAGAGCTCTCTCTCTCCTTTTCTTCTTTTAAGACCACCAATCCTATCAGATCGAGGCTTCACTCTTTTGACCTCATTTAACCTTGAGTACGTCCTAAAAGACCTGTCTCCAGATCCAGTCACACTTGGGGGTTAGGGCATCAACATAGGACTCTGTGGTCCACCCACCCATCCAACAGTCGTTTATGGCTCCTTCTAGTAGAGACATCACTCGACACCTTTCCAGCTTCTCTCCCTTGGCCTTTCTGTGGGAACTGCTGTGCTTGGTGCCCTCTGAACTTACTGTGTGTTTTTAGATCTGGGACTCTGCACATACATGTCGACACCTGAGATGCTCCCTATCTCCTACCTGCTGTCTCTACCTGCTGCAATCCTGGCACTCCTTCCTCTATGAAGCCTTGGGGGACCAGCCCAGTGCTGTGTGGCTGGTCACACACACTGCTTTTCCCCAGGCCAACTGCAGTCTGGGTTCTGGAGTGCTGTGGCCACAGTGCTCTGTGACTTTCCATAGGACCCACAATCCCCACTGCAGGAAGAAAGACAGACACCTCCTTCCCACATTCTCCAGCCCCCCTGAAGCCAGCCTGGTGGGGCCTTGTAGAGCGTGGGTAGAGAGAGAGTGACGTCCCAGTCCTGGACTCCCTCCACGTAGATGCTGTGACTTGAGAAGAAGGGACTCCCTTCCCCCCAGGCTCCGTCTGCAAGGCCCCAGTGACTGAGCACCTCCTACTGCTGTGGTGGGCGGGGCATTTTACTGGAGTTTTATTGACCCTGTGCTTCCGGGCAGATAAGAAAGGAAAAATGAAAAACCCACAAAAACCCCTTCCTCAGTCTCTTGGGGAAATTTATGACATTTTGCTTGCCCTCTGCCGTCGGTGCTCAGCTGTGTGGCAGGGTTTGCACGTGGGCGGGTTGGCGGAGGAAGGAAACTGGGAGACCTTTGAGATTAGAAGTTTAGATGTCATCAAATCTCTCCTCTCACCCGGCCTGTACCGCCCTTTCTAGCATCTTTGACAGCTGGTCGCCAGCCCTCTGCTTACATACCGTCAGTAATGGGGAGCTCACTCACTGTTTCATAACAAAGACAGTGATTAACAGTGATGGGGCATGCTCTGTGCCAGCCACGGTGCTGAGCTGTTTACCTACATCTCAGTCTGCTGAACCCGGATAAGAAACCCAGAGACAGAACATGCTAATGAGTGGCTCAGGTGGAGCTCTAATGTGGTCATCTAACTCAGAATCGTAAGCCCTTCAGTCTTATTTGGTGCTGATACCCAAAGGATTGTATTTGGAAGGCAGCAGAACATATCAGAGAGAGCCCATGTCAGAGAGCCCATAAACCCCTCACTATTCTGCACCCAACTCCCTGGGTCACCCTCCCTCTTGTGCTCAGACTCACTCCCCATCGGAAGGGGTCTCTCTGCAGATGTGGAAGCCCCACCAGGCCTGGTGTGAGGTGGACAGCATGGTTTGTTGGGGCCCGGCAGGTGTATCCCATCCTGCACCAGGAGCCGAGAGTTTCTCCAAGGGCTGTGAGCAGAAAGGAGGGGGAGGAGGCCTCCCCTGCCTTTTCTGTCCTTAGCCAAGTTCAACCGGCTCATAGTTCCTTCCCCAGGCTGCAGGTCTCTTTCAGGGCAACAGGAGGGACACTAGACATACACACATCTTTCGGTCGTAATTCTAAAGCTAAGAAGAAAGCTTTCGATGGCTCAGTTAAATCCAGATGTGCACCTCTATTCTGGTTCCCCAACTGCAGTACTGCCCTGGACCACTGCTGTGGGGAGGGGTGGGATAAGGCGCAGCTCTGCAAGACGGGCATCCTGTGGCCTGGGAGCCCTTCCAAACACATGTCTGCTGCAACAGACTGTTAGCTGGGTTGGTGTAGCTGGGAGCCGTGGGAACACACTCCTGGGGGACCTGACCTGGCTGGAGCATTCAGGGGGGCTTCCTTGAGGAGTTGGCATTTAAAGGAGTCTTGAGGATGAGCAGGAGTGTGCCAAGCCAAGGTGGGGAGAGTGTGAGCCCTAGTTAGAGAACATAGACTATGCCAAGGCCTGGAGTAAGCAAAGGCAGGCCACTCAAGAACTGTGAGGGGTTCCATGTGGCTGAAGCACAGGGTGTTAAGGGGAATGGGTGAGGAAAAAGAGTAGGGGCTGGCGGTTCAGACTCAGTGAGGGGAGTTTACAGGGCCAAAGTAGCTGGGGCAGGGTGACCTGACCACCGGATGCTGAGCCAGAGGTGAGAGGCAGTGATGGGAATGGTAGGACAGGCTCTGAGAATATCTGCAAGGTGCTGATCAGAGAGTGGGAGTGGAGTGTGGCTGGAGGCAGGTGAGGGCAGAGGGACACTTGGGAACCAGTGCTAAGAGCACCACCAAAACTCAGGAGTCTTTCTTAACCACTTTTGTTTGTTTGTTTGTTTCTGATTATGAAAGTAATACTCAGTGGAGAAGATCTCTGGAAAATGGAAAAATGGTACCCAGGTTGGCCGAAGTATATGAAGTGAATGATGTACAATAATGCCAGACCAGGAGTCTGGAGCTGGAGCAAGGCCTGGGGGTGCCAGGCTGAGGAGTCTATTGATTAGATATTGATTAGATAGTCAGAACATATATTGATCAAATATATTCCAAAAATATGTTCCAGGCACTGTGATAGGGGAATCATTGGTGGGCAGAAATGGAAAGATATATCCTTGAGGAGCTGACACTCATGTGGGAAATTCAGACACTGAAAAAAATTATATGACAAGTATAATTTTTTTATACTTATTATTATTAAAAAATTATATGACAAGTATAATTTTTTATAAGCTGACACTCATGTGGGAAATTCAGACACTGAAAAAATTATATATGACAAGTAATCATGAGATTACAATAGCGTTAGCTGTAAGAGGGTGAAGTACATGGGTTGCTGACAGTTTATAGCAGAGGCCCTAACCAAGCTGCTAGGAAGTGATGCCTCCACAATGGTGTGAAGGCTGAGTGGGAGTTTACTGCAGAAAAGGGGAGGGGAGCATTCTTGAAAGAGGACTAGCTTGTGCAAAGGCCCTGGGGATAGAAGGGAGCATGGCCCCTTTGGGGAACAAGGAGACCCCATTGTGGCTAGAGGTTAGAGAGCAAGAGGGACACGGGTAGGCAGAGCCTAAATGACCATGGTAAGGACCTAGACCTCTAGCCTGTAAGCTACAAGAAGCCTTTAAAGGTTTTAGGCAAGGAGTGCTGGGATCAGATTCACCCCTGGCGAAGACCACCGAGGAGCTACTAAAGTTTTCTGAGCCAGAGGGTGCCAGCCATTAAGCTATTATTTTTAGGAGGACCTCACATATGACTTTAGAGTAGGGGCTCTGACCTTGGAGCTCATGTATCCCAAGGGTCCATGAATAGATTTCAGGGGGGGCTGTGAACTTGAATAAGTTCACTTATTTTCATTAGCCTTTAACTTTAATTTCCTTTATGAATTCTTTTCGTTATGAATTAAGGCAATAAAGCACAGTAGTAATAGTACCTGCAGCTTTTCCATCAGTGGAAATCAGATAGTCTTACATTATATTACAACTGTGTAACAATGGCTGCAGATATCATGAAGTATTGTTTATGCTCATTACTAATTTGAAACTATATTGGTTATTAGGTCTTATTTAATGAGTGTACAAAGAATCACATATATTATTGTATCTTAAATTATTTTATTGTTTTTATAATCCTATGTATTTTACTTTATGCACTAAATAAATGTGGTTCTGAGCAGTGTCCACAGGTTTCCCCAAAATGACTAAGGGACACAAGAAGTGCTGAGAACCCCTGGTCCAGATTCTGTTGTAACTAACAAAAGTCCCACTCACTTAGGCCCAAACAAGACAAAAGAGAAATAATTGGCTCAGTAACGAAGAAGTCCATGGTGCCATAAATACAGGTTTGCATGATGTTATCAGGAGTCAGTTTCACTCTCTTCTCAGGTAGGCCCTGCCCACGCGATAGCAACGGTGATTTGGCAACTCTGGGCTTAAAATGCCTGCACTACCTGGAATCCAACAGCTAAAAGGGTCTCAAACTTTCATAAATGGAGCTCATTGGCTAGCATGGATCATGTGACCACAAACCAATCAGCGATGAGGAAAATGTACTCTGATTGGCCTGTCTGGGTCATGTGCCCATCCTGAAGGATGAGGTATTCTGATTGGCCTGCCTAAGTCATGTGCTCTTCCTGGAAGCAGGCTATGAGAGGCATCCCATGAGAGGCATCCCGGCTAGAGCATCACAGAGAGTGAGGCTGGACAGGTGACCACGCTGTGAAAGTCGAGGACACCTCCTGTCCTTTTGCCCCATGCAGTCAGTCTCAACATTGTGCATTTCCCATCCCTGTACATTGGAGGTCAGGGACTACTGGGCGATTTGTATGCCTCTCAGGCTGGATTAGGCTCCTCACAGTCTACAGACTATGGCTCCCCAGTTCCTACAGTGCAGCAGGATTCCTGCCAGGGATGCTAATGCCTGGTGCTCAGCCAGTGCTTGCATGTGCCAGAGACAGCTGTAGGAGTGTATACATGTTTATCTTCACAATCTCTAATCCTTGCAACAAGCCTAGGGGGTGCACCTATTATTAACTTAATAGTGACTGTGAGGTCATTGTAACTTGCCCAAGGCCGGGCAATCGGCATGTGGCAGCCCTGGAATCCCAGGCCCAGCTCTTATCCCACTGGCGCTGCTTCTCCTGCCTACCAGGTGATCTTGGGCAAGGTCTGCCCGCTTGGGTATCAGTGCTTCCATCTAAAACACAGGAGTTGCACTGACATGTTTGGGGAGTTTGAGGGTATTGCTGAGAAGGGCTTCAGGGATGAGAGGCAGGGTGAGACCTTTGCCAAGGTGGCCTGGTATGGAGCTTCTCTGCTTCTTTTCCCAGGGCTGTCCCCGCAGCAACCGTGCCCCCAGAAGTCATCTGACTGCAGGAAGCAGTGCGAACAGGACTACTACGTGGACAGTGATGGCCGATGCACGGCTTGCGTGAGCTGTGGAGGTAAGAGCCTTGTTCTCTAGAAGAAGTTGGGGAACATCTAGATTTGGTGACTATACTCTGAGTTGGTCCCTTGGTGCCTCAGTTTGCCCCTCTGGATTTGTGAATTGATATCAGCCATAATCTTTTGCATCCATACTTTTTGGAGAGACTTAGTTAACATGTTTTCTCAAGCGAGGGACTCACATGTATTGAGTTTAATCTTCCCAAAAGCCCTCAGAGAAGATTCTGTTCTTATCCCTGTTTTATAGTGAGAAAACTGAGGTTTAGGGAGATTTCAGGCCTTTCCAAAGTTACAAAATTCTGGTAAGTGGCACAATTGGAGGTTGAACTGATGGTCTGATACCAAGAACTGTGTTCTTTCCCTGAGACTACTGTGCTTCCAGGAGAATCTTTTGATAAGTGCTTTGGTTGTTAGTTTCTGATGATGGTTAGTGAATGTGGTTTGTGTGCTATCTGGTGTTGATTTTGCTTTAGAATGTTTTTTTTTTTTTTTTTTTGGTGGGTGGGGTGGGGAAATTTGTTAGGATTTCTTGGCCTAATAACCATTCATATGTCTTAACATGGTTAGGATGTTTGGGGAAAAATTACATTTTCTGTTTGTGGCATACGAAATTCTATATATACCTATTAGATCAAGTTTGTTAATTGTGTTATTTAAATAATATGCATTCTCATTAATTTTTGTCACCTTCACAGGGGTTGATCTCTGAGATACATGTGTTAAAAATATATCTCTCAATATGCTTCTTTTTCATCAGATTTTCATTGTGTTCTATCAATTTTTGCTTTATATATGTCAAAGCTATGTTATTAGGTAAATGTTCATGGATGTTATGTTTTCTTAGTGAGTTGGCCCTTTTATCAACATGAAATATTCCTCTTTATTCCTTGTAATGTCTGTGCCTTAATTCCATTTTTGTTCGATATTAGTATTGCCATTCTTTTTGTTTATGTTTTCTCTCCGGTATAGCTTTACATTTTTAAAATTAATGACTGCATTTTATTAAGTGAGTTATATGTATTCAAAAATCCAAGCACTACAGAAGCACCCCCTCTCCCATCACTGGATAACTGACATTTCTCTGTACCTCTACACAAAGAGAAAAATGGGTAGGTTAGTAGCCAGGCTACAGAAAGAAGGAATTTTTAAGAAGATGGAATCATACTACTTATGACATTAAAAAGATTACATTTAATTTTATCCAAGTGTATGAGAGGAATAAGGCGCTAAAGTGAAGAAACTAAACTACAAGAGAGAGTAGTTCCTTAAAAAAACCTCTAAAATTAAGAAAAGAGGTTATGAAAATCAATAAGTGGTTAGGAATCATTTTAAGGAACCCACTATGTCTTGTTTTAAAGTCATACTCTGCTCATTTCAATTTTGGGACAGCGTAGGTTGACTCCCTGTGATGAAAATTGAAGTAATTCGCTTGCCCACCTCCCTGTCCTCTCTCTTCCTGACTTTTATTGCTTACATATTTTTACTTCATCATAGTCAGTGATGTTTATATTTTTTTCTGTGACCTTAAGTCCTTTGGCATGTTAGCTTACCTTTGCTCTTTAAATTTACCCATTGTGCACTATGGGTACTTTTTTACCACAGCTTCTCCATTCCTGAATTTTCTATTTTGATTTATTGCTTCATTTCACGGTCATGTGGATTTTTCAGGAAAGACTCATTTTGTACATGGCTTTACTGCTTCCATGTTTGAGAATATTTGTTGTCTTTATACTCAAATGACAACTTGGGCTGGAATAATATTATTTCTGGGACATATTTTCTCTAGAGCTTAGCAGGCACTGGTGCGTTGTCTTCTTGCGATTAATATTGCAGTTAGCCTTCTCCCCTGCTCTTCATAGATCACTGCGAGAATAATTCTTGTTTAATCTTTAAGGACCAAAAGTGGAACTGGAATATGCATTGATATTAATTGATTGGAAATATTTCCTCCTGGGACTGGTATGCGTGTTCTAGCTGTGGATTTAATTCTTTCTTCATTCCAGGGAAGTCGACTTGGATTTTTCTCTCTGCTAAATACACTTGTTTCAATGTCGCCTTTAGGGAGTGCAGTCATTCTTATCTTCGATTATTTTTGCCTTTCCTTCTTGTTTATCTCATCTTCCTCGATGGCATTTAAATCTTTGTCTTTTTACTTTGCAGTCACTGGTGTTTTCTCAATCTCTTCTTCATGCCATTAACTCAGTTTTCTGTCCAATCTCCTGCTTCTTGCATCCCAGGTATTCCCAGTACCCAGGAAACTGGGATTTTATTGATTGGATTTCTAATGATGGTGCTCTGTTTTGTTTTGTTTTTATTCTTCTTGTCTTCCTTCTTATCTCATCCTTTAAAAATATCATCTCTTCTTTGAGCTCTTCCTTTATTGAATTTATATTCTTAGCTAAGTTCCTTTAGGGTGTGAAGCTTATCTTAGACTCTGGGTTCTTTGTCTTTGCAAATGATCTTCCTATCTTTTTTAGATTGTTCTCTTTTCTTTTTCACCTTCAATCTTCTCTCCCTTCCTTCTTTCTTGCTATATATAGTATGCTTGCAAAGTCGCCATGTTACAGCTCTTTTTCTTGCTCAAACTTACCTTTTTTCTGCCCTGATGCCATGGGGGTGACTTCCCCTATACATCTGTCCATCTCACTGGCCTCTAGTTTGTCTTCTCAGCTCAGAGCTTCAGCTGGGGACTGTTACTTTAAAAAAAAAACTGTGGTAAAATATTCATAACATAAAATTTATAATTTTAGCCATTTTTAGGTATACTATTTGGTGGCATTATAACGTCCAGCTCTAGAAGGATTTTATCTTCCCCAAGAGAAACTCTGTCCCCATTAAACATGGCTCCTCTCCCCCCTCCCTCAGCCTTTGGCAACCACCATTCTACTTTGTCTATAAATGTAACTACACTAGGAAGTTCATACAAGTGGAATTAGACGATTTTATTCTTTTGTGACTTCTTTCACTTAGCATAACGTCCTTAAGGTACATCCATGTGTCAGAATTTCGAATTTCCTTTTTAAGGCTGAATAGTATCCCATTGAATGGATCTACTACATTTTTTATCCATTCATGTTGATGGACATTTGGATTGTTCCACCTTTTAGCTGTTGCAAATAATGCTTCTGAGAATGTGGATATACAAATATCTGTTCAGGTCTCTGCTTTCCATTCTTTTGCATGTATACGCAGCAGCGAACCTGATCGTGTGGTGATACTGTTTCATTTTTTGAATCCCGAGTGTTAGTTTTGTAACTCATTTTAGGAGTCGGGATGGGAGGCAGCATGTAGCCAGAGATGGGGGCAGGGATCTGCTTTCCTTTCTGTCAGCCTTTTTCAGAGCTCATGCTGCTTAGGAAGGGGTGTACCCCACTTCTAGGGGTTCTGCTTACTTCCACAACTTGGCCTGGCTTCCCCGAAGTTAAGTCCAGGCAGTCTTCTCTACCTCTGCCCAGGCCTGTGACATTATGTGCCACTGCTACCCTGAGAGTTTTTTCTTGAGTTTTCTAGGGATGTCCACTCACTGCCAGATTTTTGAGAATTCTCAGGATTTTATTCTCTCCACAGTACAGCATCTGGGGTATAGGTGAGAGTTGGGGGCCATACCAGGGTCACTTCAACAAGGAAGAGAAAGTGGAGAGTGTCCTGAGATGGTTTTAGGGGTCATGCTTAGGAGAGATAGTTAATCACTGCTATCCACATCTCATTGGCTGGACCTTATCACATGACCCCAACCCAACTGCAAGGGAAGCTGGGAAGTGTAGTCTTTCTGAGCCCAGGGGAAACAAGAATTGGTGAACACAAAATTATGCTTGAAGGGACTCCTTTTTATAGCTGCAATTTCCCTTTGCATCTGCGAGAATAGTAATTGTACTGATTCCAAAGCCATGTTCTGTTTTCTGTCTGTTTCCTCAAGTGTTAGTGCCTTTTGAGTTTGGGGCTTTTTTTCTTGGTGCTTATTTTCTCTCATGTTTGGTGACTTCCAGTTTTGCACCTCATATCTCATGACCTGATTGCATGTGAACCCCAACTCTGGCAGCCGTGGGGGTAAGCCAGTGGGGCAGGATACCGGGCAGGGTTTGCCAGTGGCTGGGCTTCTGGGTCTGCAGGATCCTTTCCTCCCAGGTTTGATCAGCCCCAAGGCAATGCCCAGCTCATTTCTCACTCAACCCAAGAGTCTCCTTGGGGAGATGCTTGGTTTCTAGCTCTGTGGTGTAGTGGAGGAGGAGTCTGGGGAGACTGACCCACCTGGATGCTCCTGCTGCATTCTCTTTAGAAGTCCCTAGGGCCCACCTCCGCGACATACTCACTCAGAGACGGGGTCTATCCCAGAGCCTCTGTTCCTAGCACAATGCTCTTGGGTATATTTTAGCCATGGTCTCCTTCTTCCATCCACTTGCATCTGCCTTCCGTGATTCAGGAAGTCTTCATTTCTGGTTGACCAAGGATGCCTCTTACTGTTCTCCAGGGATATTTGTATTAATTAATAATTACTTTTACCAGTGATCATTTTCAAGTGTACAACACAGTGGTTTTATTATATTCACGATGTGTAACCACGGCCACTGTCCAATTCCAGAGCATTTCTGCCTCTCTAAAAAGAGACCCCTTACACCTCCCAATGCTCTCCTCCTCCCACCGCCTCTGATCTACTTTCTATCCCTGTGGACTTGCCTGCTGTGGACATTTTGTGTAAATGGGATCGTGCTATATGTGACTCTTAGTGTCTGGCTTCCTTTGCATAACGTTCTCGAGGTTCATCCACGTTGTAGCACGTGTCAGGATTTCGTTCCTTTTTATATGCATGGATAGGACACATTTTGTTTATAATGTTGATGGACATATGGGTTATTTCTACTTTTTGGCTATTAAGAATAATGCTGCTATGAACATTCACATACAAGTCTTTGTGTGGACAGGTGTTTTCAGTTCTTTTGGGTATATACATAGGAGTAGAATTGCTGAGTCATATGATAAACCTTTAACTTTTTGAGAAACTGCCAAACTGGTTTCCACAACACTGTCTAATGTATATTCCCACGAGTATTGTGTGAGCATTCCGGTTTCTCCACATCCTCGCCAATGCTTGTTATTGTCTGTCTTCTTGATTCCTGCCATTCTGGTGGACGTGAAGTGCTATCTCACTGTGGTTTTGGTTTGCATTTCCCCAATGATGAGTGATGTTGGGCATCTTCCCATGTGCTTACTGGCCTTTTGAATATCTTCTCTGGAGAAAAGTCTTCTCAAATTTTTGGCTTATTAAAAAAATACTTAGTAGACTACTTTTTTTTTCTTTAAAGAACAGTTTTGGATTTATTGGAAAATTGAGCAGAAAGCACAGTGTTTCATATGCCCCCTCTCCTCCACCATGCCCCACCAGTTCCTCTGTTATCAGCACCTTGCGTCAGCTCGGTATGTCATCACAGTTGGTGACCCAGGGTTGGTACCTTAGTCACTAAAGCTGATAGTTTACTTTAAGGTTTTCTCTTTGTGTTATGCAGTTCTGTGGTTCTTGACAAATGTCTGACGTCATTATTTTTCTACCATTGCAGGATTGTACAGAGTGGGCTCACCGCCCTAAACATCCTCTGTGCTCTGTCTGTTCATCCTCCCCACCCTTTGCTGCTAAACCCTGGCCGTCACTGATCTTTTCACGGTCTCTACAGTGTTGTCTTTTCCAGAATGTCATATAGGTGGAATCACGGTATGGAGCCTTTTCAGCTTGGCTTCTTTCAGTTTAAAATCAGGACATTAATTTATTTTTAATACCATTTTAGCAGTCTCCAGGGATGTGGGCTGGGAGGTGGAGGCTGGCTCATGGATCCTGCCTGCCCTCTTACTGTCATCTCAGGAACATTCTTGAAAGAAGGGCTGAGCATGCTGGCTGCCATGCCCAGCGGAAGGCCACAGCAGCACCCTCTCTCACATGCCAGACTGTTCCTGGGAGGTCATCTGGATCCCTTCCCTCACTCTCCCTCGGTCCTCTGTGACCCTTCTCTGTGTCCCCTAGATGACCTCGTGGAGAAGAAGCCGTGTTCATGGAACTCCTCCCGCGTCTGTGAGTGCCGGGCTGGCACGTTCTGTGTCACGTCAGCCACCAACTCCTGTGCCCGCTGCTCCCCGCACTCCGTCTGCCCCGCAGGGAAGGTTGTCAAGTTCCGAGGTAAGTCCCCCCACTCTCAGCCCAGGACCCAGATCTGTGCTGATGCTGTCCCCACCGCCCGACCTCCGGATGACTCCTCACCTCTCACTTTCTTCTTCCCATGGGACAGATCACCTTCCTTTCATGACAATGCCTTAGGTGCACCTGCTGCCCCTCCTCTCACCTGTGTCTTCGGCTCAGAGAGACTCTGGTGGCTCAAGGCACAGGCCTGGCGGGAAGAGGTCTTTGGGTTGGTCTGAGGCTCAGCACAAAAGTTTTCTGATGCCCGATAAACAGGAAAGAAACCTCAAGTTTGTGTCCTGGGTGTTTCTTGGAAGGTTAGGGCTTGTCTCCCTGTTTCACAGTTGACGCTTTGGGAGTTAGAGGATCCAAGAGATTGGGCCCAAGGATCAAGACTGAGACACTTGGGTTTTTTTTTCCAGTTTGCTGTGTGACCTCAGACAAGTTCCTTGTCTTCTCTGGGCTTCTAATTTTCTGACGGTATAGGACAATTGGTAGCCAGAGAGAAGATGAGGGCCACAGAGCCTGTGCAGATGGCACTGAGACTACCTCTCAAAAGGGAGGCGTGAGGAGTGGGTGGGGTTTAGAGCACAGGCCAGAAGAAGTGCCACAGCCACCCAGGGGACACGGGGAGGGGGCAAGATAGGGTCAGAGAGAGCCTTGGACACTGGGGAGAAAAGCGCCAACACTAGACTCATGACTCTTCCTCATAACCTGGTTCTTTTCCGAAGCTCCATCCCACCCCTGCCCCCGCCCTCCTGCCTTCCTCCCTTCCCTCACTCACCCCGCTGCACAGACAGCCCCAACCCCAGTCCTGTGGGTTTCGCTTCCCAATTCTCTTCCTGGTTCCCTACTTCCTACTTCTCCCCCATGGCACACAGCCAGAGCCTCTCTTGCAAAACCAAATCAGACTGTGTGTGTGTGTGTTTCTTTCACAAACACACCTGCCTGACACACTATTATCTTCCCATTGCTCTAATGATAAGGACACAATCCTTTGGTAAAAGAACACAGGTTTTTATGGGACTTTTTTTTTTTTTAATTCTGTGTACTTCAGCATTTCTGGGTGGCAGGCTTGTTGGACTTCAAATCTGGGAGTGTGAAGCAAAGAGGAAAGCCAGGGACTCACCACTGAGTTGTTCCTCGGGTCCCAAGGCCCCTCGCTGAGCTGCCTGTTCCTTCCCACTTTGCAGAGTCTTTGTCTGACACATGAAGTCCAGGGCCTTTAGCTGTCCCTGGTGGGAGAGGGGAAAAGTGTATCCACTCCATCTTCCCAGAAGCAGAGTCTCAAGAACAAGACTTAACACAACCCGAGGGGCCGTGGCCCCTCCTTCCTCCAGCCCTAGCTCTCAGCATCAGCCCATACTGTCTGGACCCCGCCCGGTCTGTCTGCTTTAGCTCCGTGGGTGGGCAGTGCTTCTCCCTTCTGTCCCTCTGCCTGGGACACCCTTCCCTCCCCATTCACTTAGTTACCTCACACTCAGCCTTGGTCTGGGTCACACAAAACACTCTGCATTCAGAAGCCCACTACCTGCATGCAGGGGCGGGGTGGTGGAGTGCAAAGCACTCTGGACTGGGCATGCAATAACTGGGATTTTATATAGCTTTGCATCTAGAGGCATGTTCCCACCTCTCTCTGGGCCTCAGTCTTCCCATCTGTCAAATGTGGAGGTGTGACTAGAAGGCCTTGGGGGCCACTTTCCAGCTTAGACACTCTTGCATCTATGTGAAAAGTAACCTTGAGTTCACTTGCTGCAGCCAGGGCAGGTAGGCTCAGGCTGGTGAAGCTCTCTCGGTGGTGTTTCCATAACTGCCACACGGTGGCGCCAGAGGTCTCATCTCTGCCCCTAATCCTGGGCTGCCCAAGGTGGTACCACTAATGGGCCACATGTAAACACTGAGCACTTAAAACGTGTCCAGCCACAGTGAGATATGCTGTCAGTATAGAACAGATACTGGATTTCAAGTATTCAGTATAAAAATGTAAAACATTTCATTAATTAGTTTTTATATTGATTACCTGCTGACACAGTATTTTAGATCTATTGTATTAAGTAAATCTATTATTTAAATTAATTTCATGTGTTTCTTTCTACTCTTTTAAATGTGGCTACTAGAAAGTTTAAAATGACCTGTGTGAGTCACTCATATTTTCATTGGACAGTGCCAAGCGCTCCAACTTTTGGCTGTAAAACTCTGGCTAACTTTTAAATTCTTCCATGGGGCGACTCCCAGGGCTCCATCCCTCCGACTGGAAAATAGAGAGTCATTTCTGTTTCAGATCCAGCTCCTCGCAAAGCCCCATGCTAAGAGCTCGTATAGTCTCTCTCTCCTGAAATTCTCAAAACTCCGTAAGGCAGACTGTATGAGGCCCATTTTACAAGTGAGGAAATTGAAGTCGAGAGAGGGCGGACAAATTGCTCAGGCCCACAGAGCAGGGAGCATCCGAGCCGGAGTCTGAACATCACCCCCCGGGCCTTGTCACCCCACCACACTGCGGGTATACAAGATAAGTCAGCAGTGCTCATCCCACCTGCAGCGAAAACGTCGGGTCATGGCCCACACATGCAGGCAAGCGAAGGGAAAGGGTCCAGATGAGGAAAAGGATGTACCATTTGTTGGGCACTTCTTACATGTCACACTGTGTGATAGGTGTGTGTGGTACACTCTTTGTTTATCCTGACAACAGCCTTATGAAGAGTGTATTATTATAATCAGTGGACTCGCCTGGCACAGCTAGGACATGACAGAGTGGCTGGCAAACTCAGGTCCACGTGGCAGAAAGGACTGTATATTTTCCTCTCCACCCTGCTTTCATCCACTAGTCTTCAGGACTCTCTGTGTTGCAAGTAACAACATCTCAAAGTTTTTTTGGCTCATGTAACTGAAAAGTCTGGGGATAGCTCTGAATAGCTTCAGGAATGGCTGGATCCAGGAGCTCTGTCTTTCCCTCTTTCTCTTCTCTACTCCCCTGTGTCTGGGTATCTGTAAGATCCCAACCAACAACTCCAAAGCTTGCTTTCTGTCCAACCCCAGTGGAAAGACAGCTTCCCCTTCCTACATTTTCATCAACCAAAAACAAAACCTCGAAGACGCATCTTATAGGCATGGCCTGGGTCACGTGCCCATGCCTGAGCCAGTCCATTATGGCTAGAGGGATGAAATGCATCGACCGGCCCAACCTTGTCCCATAGCTACTCCTGGAAGGGAAGTAGGGTTCAATCAGTCCCAGCCCCTAACCACAGAGCCTGAGATTGGATAGAGTAACTCCCCAAGGAAAATCAGACTGCCTTACCCCATGAGGGAATGGATGCTGGGCAGGCACAAACCCCAGGTGGCCACTGAATTTTCTAAGTGCCTCGTCCCGGACTGTGGTTGGCGGTGGTAAAAGTCTAATCCTGGAGTCTTCAGACTTCTCAGCACCAACTCTGAAGGCATTATGTCACCCCCTGCAGGTACAGCAGAGAGGGACACAGTCTGTGAGTGGCCCTCCCCAGGGACCAGCCGTGACTGCAGCACCAGCCCAGAGGACTGCAAGGCGCTGGCCAGGTGACTCCCGGCTCCCTTCCATCCAGCTAGCCTAGTGTGGGGCTGTCTCACCCCACAGGACGCCCAGGACACAGCTGGGCTGGGTGTGTGGGCGGGAGGGGTTCAGCCCACGGTGTCAGGCTCCAGGATGCCTCTCTGCCAAGCACACAAGTCATATGAGGCCCTACTGTGTGCCAGCCTACCCTGAGCACACAGGAGACCCAGAGGCCTAGAAAACAAAGCCCTTGCTCCCAGAAGCTGATGGTGGGCCCACCAGAGTCTGCGGGCCGAGGGACTGGGGACCCCGTCTCTACAGAAACAGTTACCCCTGAGCAGAGTCTTCCCTCACCCTACCTGAAGAATTGTCAGTTCCATCTCTGGCTTCTTTCTCAGTGACACCACCCCCCAGGCCAAACCCGTCCTGACCTCAGCAAGCTCTGATGCCAGGACTACGCTTCTTGGAGGCAGCCTCACCCCGGAAGGTGACTCCAAAATGATGAGGGTTCCCAGCTCTGCCCGCCCTGCGGGGAAGCCCGGGCCGGAGCCAGGTAACTTCCCCAGGGAAGTTGTGGGCTCTTTCCCAGAGCACTGGTGTCTGATGGGCGCTGCTGCTGTGTGGGGTGGGCCCGGCAGGTGAGGGGAGAAGAGGGTCCAAAGGCATCGAGGGCCAGAGTAGGTAAGGGAAGGGCTCACTCATTTCACGCCAGCCTTGAGCGCCTCCTAGATGCCAGCGCTTGCAGTGGCGCAGGTGAGCCCCTGTGTGTGTTCATTTGATAGCCTTGTGGTTCCCATGGTGACAGACTGAGCTTCCCTCCTCCCCCCACCCTCCCCTGCTTATTACTGAATAGCCTTGCATTGTAAATGAACGCCACACTTTGCTCATCCAGTTTTTGGATAGTTGGGTTGTTTCCACCTTTTGGCTATAACGAGTAAGAAAAAACAAGTCTGTGTGAATGCATCCTTTCAGTTCTCTCTCTTTTTTTTTTTTAAAAAAAAATTGATTTGTAGGACTTCTTAGAATTCCGGGTTTTGAGCCCTTTGTCCTAGAGTGGTGTTCAAATATTCTACCCGCACCGCACCCCTGAGACTTGCCTTCTCATTGTCTTAGTGGTGTCTTTGCATGACAAGGCGCTCTTAAATTTAATGTAGTCAAGCGGATCCATCTTTGCCTGTACGCCTAGTGCTTTTTAGGTCCTGCCTGGTACGTCTTCTCCTCTTCTGAAGTCTCAGACGCACCCCGCCTTTGTTTTCTAGGATCATTATTGTTTTGCCTTCCACATTCAGCTCCGCCGTCCACCTGGGCTGGTCGGTGTGGTGAGAGGCACAGGTGTCCACGTGGACATCCCGTTGAGCCAACACCATTGACCAGATGCACTGTCCTTTCCCCGTGGCCTTGCGTGCCCGCTGTGTTGTAGATAAAAGTCCCCATATACGTGGGTGGATTCTGCTCTCTGCTCTAGCCCGCGGGTCTCTCTCTCGGTCTGTTCTGCGTGAATGAACACCAGCCACACCGTCTCCATCGCTGTCACTTTTCGGTAACTCTTCATGGAAGGCTGAGCGGCTTCTCCGTCTTTGATCTTCAACAGTTCATTGGCTCGTCCTGGTGATGTGCATTTCCACGTACATGTTAGCACCAGCTTTTCAGATGCCACAGAATGTCCCGTTGGGGTTTTGATTGGATTAAACCACATTCATAGGTCGGTCAGTTTGGAAAGAAGCCATGGCATTGCGGTGTTGCGCGGAGGCGGATGGCGCAGCCCTGCATTGGCCTGGGCAGTCTTTACATCCTCCCAACGGTGCTTGCGTATTTTCCGTGTGGAGATATTGACATCTCCTTGCTAGATGTCTAGTATCTGATATTTCTGATGATGATGCACATGGTATCTTTTCCAGGATGTCCTGTTCTGACTCTTTGTGGTCAGTATGATTTTGCACCGTGTGAAATTGCCCGTCTTTGACTGGCTGACCTATCAAAACATCAATTTCACTGTGATTCGAACCAATGTACAGACAGTCAATTTGTTCTGATACAGTAACATCGCATCCACTGCCTTGTTAAATTCACCTGGTAGTTGTAACAATGTATCTGCAGAGTCTGTTGGATTATCTGTGCGCTTGGGCATGTCATCCATCTATAACAGATTGATATCTTCCTTTCCAATCGTTACCTCTTTGATTTCTTTTTCTCGCCTCGCTGCATTGCCTGGACTCCCTGTGCGGTGCTGAGCAGAAGCTGTGATAGCAGGCGTCCTTGCCTTGCTGCTGAACTCGAAGGGGAGGTTTGAGGAGGGCGGGGACATAGCAGTGAGCGTGGGGAGAGGGTGCTGGCATAGTGGAAAAGGTAGATTGAGGGGGGTGGGGACCAGAAGCAGGGGCAGGACGCAGGGGCTCTTCTCCTGTGTGGCCTTAGACACATTCCTGACCTCTCAGCCTCACGACTCCCCCTGAAGGCCTGATCAGACATGCGCAGAATCTGGGAGCTGCCCGTGGAGCTGTGGGGACCTTCGATGATTGGTGGGGAGGTGAGGCCTCTGCCGAGCTGGCCTGGACCTTCTCCGCTTCTCTTCCCAGGGCTGTCCCTGCAGCAGCTGTGCCCTCCGGGGTCCACCAGCTGCAGGAAGCAGTGCGAGCAGGACTACTACCTGGATGGGGACGGCCGCTGCACGGCCTGCGTGAGCTGTTCACGAGGTGAGTGTCGAGTCTGGTCTTTCCTGCCGGGCTTCTCAGGGAGCAGGGGGTGCGGGTCTTGCAGGAGAGGCTGGGCATCGGGGTGTGGGGAGCACTGAGTTCGGTCTTGGGCTGCTCAGCCCCCGGAAGTCTGGTTCTCTGCTCTGGCATTTTGAGCAGCCAGCTCCCAGCGACACCCACTCATGACTGTGGGGTTTTGATGACGGTGACCCCTTTTCAGAGAGTTTCCATTCACTCGCTCTCTTCTGTAAGGAAACATTTGTGAATCGCCCAAACTTGTCTCATTATATTTTTGTAACTGTCATCTGAAGCACAGATTGTGATTGTCCCCATTTTATAGGTGAGGAAACTGAGGCTTTGGGAAGTCACGGGACTTCTAAAGGCCACAAGCCCTCAGGGTGGCAGGGCAGGGCTGGAGCACAGGGCGTCTGTCCCTGGATTCTGGGCTCCGGTCACTCGGCTGCTCCACCTCTCAGAGCACACTCTGGACAAGCGCTTACCGAGTGACCGCTGCGTGCATGGAAGGCTCACGGCCTGTAGGTGTTTGCCCTGCGGCCAGCTCTCTACAGCCTCCTCGTATTGCCAACTGCCCAGTGACTTCCACAAAGGCCACACAGGGCAGGGGACGTAACCCAGGACCCAGCCTGCCGTGGTCGTTAGCGGCCCGGCCCGCTCACAGAGGCCGGCTGGGGGAACGTGAGATTCCTTCTCCTGGTCTAAGGTTCCTTTCGCGCAGCCACCCAGACCAGAGTGAAAGGGACACCAACCTGAGAGAAGGACACCCAGTGTGGCGTCACCGGAGGCCACTGGTCAGTGACTAAGGCCACATTGTAAATTTTCTCAGAACTTAACAGTGAAAAACAGACCATTCGTTGTACTCGTAGATTCTGTGGGTCAGAGTTCAGATGGGGCACTGTGGGACAGCTGGTCTCTGCTTCATGCTGTCTGGAGTCTCGTCCGGAAAAGTTGAAGGCTGGAGGCTGGACTCCTCTGAAAGCTTCTTCATCGTGTGTCTGGGGCTTGATGGCGGCTGCTGGCCGGGGCCTCAGTGCCTCTGTGTGGCTAGTTTTGGGCTTCCTCAAGGCGTGGTGGCCGGATCACAAGGATGGGAGTGGAGGGTAGAGAAGCCACATCCCTTTTTATGACCCAGGCTTAGGAGTCACGTGGTATAATCTTCCCCAACTCTCCACGTGTTGAGTCGAGGGAAGGAAAAATTCGAGCTTCTTGGTGGGTAAGTGACAGAGGTCTGGAAGAGTAGATGGGGCTAGAAAAATTGTTGTAGCCGTTTGGGAAAAAAACTATAATCTGTCACAGCCGCTATGTCAGATGGAGACACAAAAGATGGCTCTGTGCCCTAGAGCTCCTTTAGCCCCCATAGCTGAAGCCCTACGAGGCAATGGATGGGGCCCAGGGGCCAAGAGCATGGGCCCTGGAGCCCACGTGCCCGGGCTCACATCTTGGCTCAACCCCTTCGTAGCTTAGAAACTCTAGCATGTTCCTTACCCGATTTGTGCCTCGATTTCCGCCTCTGTGAGATGGGCGTAGTAATACCAGTACTATCTCAGAGAGTCGTGGGAGTGAAATAGGTTAAACTAGTTTGATCTGGGTAGAGCGCTAAGAGTACTGCCTCGCACACACGCGATGATCTTGATTGACAGCTGCAGTGATGACGATAGCTGTCATCGCCCCAAGTCATCTCACCCGATTGCTGAGCCTGCTCTTGCCTTCTGCATAAATTCCCCGAATCCTCCCCAGTTCCCGCTCCCTCTGGAGGCTGCGGGAAGAGTCTGTGCATCCCTTAGCTTCGTCACGTACGGTCTCTAAGTATCCCGCCCGGGAGAAGTGTTTTCACTGAGCAAGTCGTTATTTGTCCTATCTACTGCTGTAGTGATTCCATTTTCACAGAAACAGAGTGTGAGACACATCCCCAAACATATAAGTGCATTGTTATACCTTTTCTTTTACAAAACCTCTAATATTTTCATTTTTGATTTTGAAAAAAAAAGTTATTGAAAATTTCAAATGTATTCAGAAGTGGAAGGAATTGGGAATGGTTATGGCCTATCACCCAGTTTTAAAGTATCATCAAGTCGTAGCCAGTCTTGGTTTTTCTTATACCCAAGCTCACTCATCCCTGTCCTCTAGGTTATTGTAACAGCTTTATTGAGACATAGTTGACGTACAATAACATGCACACGTTTAAAGTGTGCAATCTGATACGTTTTGACACATGCACGCCACTGTGAGGCCATCACCACCCATCAAGATAACGAATGAACTATCGTCACCTCCAAAAATGTCCTTCTGTTCCTTATCACCCCCTACGGCCACTCCCATTCCCAGGCAATCCTTGTACTTTCTGTCACTATGGAATAGTTTGCATTTTCTAGTATTTTGTACACACGGAATCACATAGAATAGACTCCTTTCTCATCTGCCTTTTTTCACACAACATCATTATTTTGAGTCTGCAAAAACATCTGCTCAATGGAATAATCAAACGAGCATTTGCTTCTGGAGAATGCTTTTCTTCCCTTCTGGAGGTTCCCTGCACCCCTGCCCTTGCCATCCCTGATCTTTCCCCATCACCCTCCCCTTAGATGACCTCGTGGAGAAGACACCTTGCACGTGGAACTCCTCTCGCGTCTGTGAATGTCGACCCGGCATGTTCTGTGTCACACTGGCTACCAACTCCTGTGCCCGCTGCATCGCCTGTCCCGTCTTCCCAGCAGGGATGGTCCAGGGTAAGCCGTCCGTACCCCCGGCCAAGAGGCCGAGGGCTGTGCCCCCACCGGTGTACCTCCCCCTACCCCCAACTAGGCAAATGACCTTCAACCCCAGCTGTCAACCAGATCAGGCTTTGTTTGTTTGTTCTGAATAGTTAGAAATCTTCATAGAAACCAGTGGATGGAATAAAGTCCAAATTTTTCATCTCGGTAAGATGGTTTTATAAAAAAGCTTTTTATCATTGATGATTCCTTTTTTTAAAAAAAGTTCTTCCTTTGATGGTTGGGCTGGTATCATCTTGGCTTGTTTGCAAGGCTGTTTGATTGATTCAAGATGGGTGAATATAAAGTCTATGAAGAGGTTTCCAACTCAAGTTGGTAGACATTTGCTCGAGTGCAGAAAGTATAAACTCTTGATAATGCAAAGAAAAAAACAGGATTTATCAGCAGCTTAGAGATTTGAACAAATTTCTAGAAAGTAGAAAACGGATGGAAGTGAGGTGACAAACGAAACCAAGTGGAGGAATTCGCTCCATGAGGGCTGCAGGAAAAGTGAGGGGTAACTCGCTCGTAAGACCCTCAGATAAGTTGTGGGCTCAGAGCAGGCAAGTAGAATGAAGGATGGGTGTGAAACGGAGAATTGCAAAGTGCAACTTCATCCTGAAAATAAAATTCAAAAATTCGTAAGGTTGGTATACCATGGGCACTGGCCAGTCTGAAGAGATGGTGCCTGGGTTTTTCTCCCCTGGTGACAATAGTCAGCATTTTGGCCAAAGACACTGCAGGGATGCCTGCGGAGAGCCAGGCCCCATTGTGGTACTCACTCTGGTGCGAAGCCCTCTGCGGGTATTTGGGAGCGCGTCCTGTCAATGGGCTATTGCTGCTCAGCCGCTGAAGTGAAAGCTGCCAGCACCTCACACCCCCACCGGCAGGCCCAGGGTTCCCAGGCAGACCTCAGGGAAGGGACCCCGCAGCAGATGAAACCTCGCTAGCTCCTGGAATATTCAGCACAGCCCTTTTTGCATAATAAGAATAAGCAGTAAAGATCTTCAGATTAGAGAGAAGCCAGAGAATAATAAGATACACAAACAGGAGAGCTCACTATAGATGAAGCAATGATAAATCTAGGTCTAGAAGAGAACTTAAAACGACTTGATTAGTCCACAGAAAATTTCAAGACGTTGTTATATCCACCAAGTGAGAACAGAATGCTATGAAAAAGGAAGAGTAAAAGAACAGAGGACAAGAGATGGCTTCTAGAAAGTGTGCTTGTTATCCATCTATGGCCTCTCTGCTTCCAACTCACCCTTCAGGACCTGCTCTGTGAGAAAGCACTGGCCTCGTCAAGCCTTTCTCCTTGTGGGCGCGATCTTAAACTTGGCCAGTAGAGGGCACTGGGGGCGTTGCGTCAGGAAAGAGGCTTCTCTGGGCTGCCTCTGCTTTTTGTTGGCCCAGCTCCATAGTCTGGGAGCAGAGCACGTGGGTGGGAACACCTGGTGGTGCTCTGTCCAAGGTGTGCTCCCAGAGCAGGCAGTCCCTTGGCAGCCTTGCAGCCCAGCCTAGACCTGGTGGGCCACCTTGGCATGGCCCTTCCAATAAGGATACTGGCACACCCCAGGGCTCATGTCAACAGGAGGGCCACAATTTGCTCTGTGCACCCCCTATCGGCCTTGGGTCTTCTGAACCCCATTTCTTGTGACCCTTCCCAACATAGTCACTGCGTGTCCCAACTTTCCCTGTGTATCTGACCTGAAAAATATGAGACTGCAGAATGAAAAAACCTGCCCAAGAGCAAAGCAGGATGAATACAAATTGCCCACGCCTAGATATAACAGACCTGCCGCCGTTTATTATTTATTTAATTTAAAAAATTTTAATTACAATTGACATACAAAATTATATTAATTTCAGGTGTATAATATAGTAATTAGACATTTACATAACTTACAAAGTAATCACCCGGAGAAGTCTAGGACCCATCTGACACCATATGTCGTTATTACAATATTAATGACTATATTCCCTATGCTGTACTTTACATCCCTGCGATAAACCTTTCACCTTCTTCATTCTTCCAACTCTCCTCCCATCTGGCAACCATCAGTTTGTTCTCTGTATCTGTGAGTCTGTTTCTGTTTTGTTTGTTCATTTATTTTGTCTTTAGATTGTGCATATAAGTAAAATCATATTGTATTTGTCTTTTTCTGACTTATTTCACTTCACATAATACCCCTCGGTTCATCCATGTTGTCACAAATGACAAGGTTTTCTTCTTTTTTTTTATGGCTGAGTAATATTCCATTGTATGTATGTACCAACTCTTTATTCATTTGTCTTCCAATGAACACCTAGGTTGCTTCCATATCTTGGCAATTGTAACTAATGCTGCAATAAACATAGGGGTGCATATATCTTTTTGAGTTAGTGTTTTGGGGTTTTTCAGGTAATTGCCCAGAGTGGAGTTGCTAGGTCACATGGTAATTCTATTTTTAATTTTTTTGAGGAACCTCATACTATTTTCTATAGTAGCTGCATCAGTCTACAGTCCCACCAACAGTGCATAGGGGTTCCCATTTCTCCACATCTTTGCCAACACTCGTGTTTGCTAATTTTTAGATGACAGCCATTCTTATAGGTATGAGGTGATACTTCGTTGTGTTTTTAATTTGCATTTCCCTGATGATTAGTGATGTTGAGCATCTTTTCAAATGTTGATTAGCTATCTGTATGTCCTCATTGGAGAAATGTCTATTGAGGTCCTCTGCCCATTTTTTAATTGGATAATTTGTTGTTTTGTTGTTAAGTTGTATGAGTTCCTCTTATATTTTAGATATTAACCCTTATCAGATGTATCATTGGCAAAAATCTTCTCCCATTTAGTTGGTTGTCTTTTTGTTTCATTGATGGTTTCCTTTGCTGCTTTTCAGTTTGCTGTAGTTCCAATATTTTGTTTGTTTGTTTGTTTTCCTTGTCTGAAGAGACATATTAAAAAAATATTACTTAGAGTGATGTCAGTGAGTTTACTATCTACATTTTCTTCCAGAGTTTTATGGTTTGGGACCTTACATTTAAGTATTTAACCCACTTTGAATTTATTGTATATAGAGTAAGGAAGTGATCCAGTTTTATTTCTTACAAGTATCTATCCAGTTTTCCCAGTACCATTTATTGAAGAGACTGTATTTACCCCATTGTATATTCTTGCCTCCTTTGTCATAGATTAATTGCCTATAGGCGTGAGTTTATGTCTGGGCTGTCTATTCTGTTCCATGGATCTGTGTGTCTGTTTTATGCTAATACCATGTTATTTTGATGACTATTGTTTGATATCAGGTAGTGTGATACCTTCAACTTTGTTCTTCTTTCTCTAGATTGCTTTGGCTATTCAGGGTCTTTTATGGATCCATATAAATTTTAGGATTGTTTTTTCTGTTTCTGATTAAAATGCCATTGGTATTTTGATAGGAATTGTATTGAATCTATAGGTTGCTTTGGGTAGTATGGACATTTTCATGATGTTAATTTTTTCTATCCATGAACATGGTATAGTCTTTTATTTATTTGTATTTTCTTCAATTTCTTTCTTCAATGTCCTATAGTTTTCTGAGTACAGGTCTTTTATCTCCCTGGTTAAATTTATTCCTAGGTATTTTATTCTTTTTGATGCAATTGTAAATTAGATTGTTTTCTTAATTTCTCTTTCTGATAGTTTGTTATTTTTGTATAAAAGGCAATTTATTTCTGAATATTAATTTCATATCCTGCTACTTTACTGAATTGATTGATTAATTCTAATAGCTTTTTGGTAGAATCTTTAGGGTTGTCTCTATATAGTATCATATCATCTACAAATAATGACAGTTTAACTTCTTCCTCTATAATTTGGATGGCTTTTATTTCTTTTTTTGTCTGATTACAGTGGTTGGGACTTCCAATACTACCTTGAATAAAAGTGGTGAAAGTGGACATTCTTGTCTTGTTCTTGATATTAAGGAAAAAGCTTTCAGCTTTTTATCACTGAGTGTGATGCTAGCTGTGAGTTTGTCACAAATGGCCTTTATTATGTTGAGATATGTTCCTTCTATCTCCACTTTGCTGAGAGTTTTTATCAAAAATGGATGTTGGATGTTGTCAAATGCTTTTTTTATCTCTTGATATGAATATATGATTTTTATCCTTCATTTTATTTATGTGGTGTATCAAGTTAATTGCTCTAGACCTTGAATGGAGTTATTGTTACAGGGAAGTATACATTCTTCAAAATTCATCAAACTGTACACTTAGGGGAATTGTCTTTTATATAGATTATGTCCCAATAAAGTTAATTTTAAAAGAAAGAACTTTATGTTTACCGCCATGCTACCCTGAACAAGTCTGATCCCATCTGATCTCAGAAGCTAAGCAGGGTCAGGCCAGGTTAGTACTTGGATGGGAGACCACCTAGGAAGACCAGGTCCTGTAGACATAAAAAATAAAAAAATAAGGGATTGTAAGGTGACAAGGTCTTTGCAATCTGTGAGGTCAACCAAGGGTTGTCTCACCTAAAACAAAAACAAACAAATAAAAACCAAACCAAAACAACAACAAAAAAAGAAAGAACTTTAAAAACTGAGACTACCTTTATATAGCAAGAGATATTTAAAGTTATTTATATTTATCAGGTTTCTCATAAATAAACTCAGAAGGTGATCATCACCAGGCCACCTTTATACATGATCACAGTTGGCTGGAGATGAGGCACATTGTTTTCCACTTCGATCTTTTGAAATAGAAATCTAATTGTCTCAGACAACTACAGCGGCAGGAGCGGTGCATTACAAACAACCTTGATATCCACGTCAGCGTTCATCTCTCACTCCATGGGTCAGCTGGGCGGCTCTGCTGTCTTGCCTGGTTTGGTTTCGTTTTTCTCTGTGTGTTTCTCACACTTCTGGGACCAGCAGGAGCTGGCTGCCCACCTGGGTCTCCTCATGGCAGTGGTGGAAGTGCAGAAATTGGGGTGAGTGGAAGGACAGATGCCTCTAAGGCCCAACTGGGAATGGGCACACTGTCACTTCCATCCCATTCCACTGACTGGAAAAGTCTGACAGCCAAGTTCAGGCATCTGTGGGGCCAGGGCACAGATAGACAGCACTTGCCTCAACCTGGAGGAGCTGCAGAGTCACCTGGCAGAATGTCGATGTGAGGCAAGTGGAACAAAAAAGCATCAGATTTGTATGGGCTCACAAAAGACCCTGAATAGCCAAGCAATCCTCAGAAAAAAAGAACAAAGCCAGAGGTATCACACTCCTTGACTTCAAATTCTGCTACAGCCTGACAATAATTAAAACAGTATGTATGGTACTGGCAGAAAAACAGACACGCAGAACAATGAAACAGAATTTAGAGCCTACAATAAACCCACACATACAAGAGCAACTAATTTTCAACAAAAGTGGAGAAAAGAAAGCCTCTTCAATAAATAGTGCTGAGAAAATGGGAAAGCCACATGCAAAAGAGTGAAACTAGACTGCTGTCTGATACTGTATAGAAAAATTAAAGTGGATTAAGGACTCAAATATAAGACCTGAAACAATAAAATACATAGAAAAAAAAACATAGGTGCTAAATTTATGGATCTTGGTCCTAGAGGCGTTTTTGTGAACTTGACCCTAAAGGCAAGGGAAGTAGAAGGAAAAATAAATAAATGAGACTATATACCAAATTAAAAAGCTCTGAACAACTAAAAAAAAACATCAACAAAACCAAGAGGCAATAAACTGAACGGGAGAAGATATTTGCAAATGATACCACCTATAAGGGGCTAATATCTAAAATATATTTTAAAAAACTCACACAACTTAACAACAAAACAATCCAATTAAAGAATGGGCAGAGGACCTGAACAGACACTTTTTCCCAAGAAGACATATAAATGACTAACGGATATATGAAAAGATGCTCAACTTTGTTAGCTATAAGGGAAGTGCAAATCAAAACCACAACGAGATACCATCTCACACCTGTTAGAATGACTTTTATCAATAAGATAAGAAATCACAAGTGTTAGAGAGGATACAGAGAAAAAGGAAGCCCTGTACACTGCTGATGGGAATGTAAATTGGTACAGCCACTATAGAAAGTATATGGAGGTTCCTCAAAAAATTAAGAATAGAATTACCATATGACCTAGCAATCCTTCTTCTGGGTATCTACTCCTCAAAATTGAAAGCATTTATTTGTAAAGATATATGCACCTCTATGTTCATTGTAGCATTATTTGCAATAGCCAAGACATGGAAACAACCTAAGTGTCCCTTGACAGATGGCTGGTTAAAGAAGAGGTGGTATGTACACACAATGGAATACTATTCAGCCATAAAAATAATAAAATATTGCCATTTGTGACAACATGGATGGATCTTGAAGAGTATCATGCTAAGTAAGTGAAATAAGTCAGATGGAAAAGGACAAGAACTATATGATTTCACTCATATGTGGGATATAAAACAGAAAGCAACAAATGAACCAAAGCCACAACCAAACAAACTCATAGACACAACAGTATGGTGGTCCCCAGAGGGGAAGGGGTATGGGGGGGGAGGATGAAGAAGGTAAAGGGGGTCAAATAAATGGTGACAAAATGAGACTAGACTTTGGGTGGTGAGCATACAGTGCGATATACAGATGTCGTGTGATGAAATTGTACCCTCGAAACTTATTAATGTTATTAACCAATGTTACCTCCAATACATTTAATAAAAAATTAAAAAATAAATAACAATGGGGTCAGAGCTGCCATCCAAGAGGAATCGCCTTGCACAGCTTATGCCTCAAACCTTTAGAATGTTAAGATGGCAAAATAACCTTTGGATGGGGCCTAATGAAGCCCTGGGCCCCAAAGAGCTGTTTGCAAAGATAACAAGAAAGCAGATATTATGACCACTGGACTGAAAATTAAAACATCCTTTAGAATAAACATCATTGTGTTCATTTATTTGCACTGACAGAAATGCCTGCCTTCTGTTGATGTAATTAACATTCTATCGATGTAATTGTCCTCCTTCCTTTTCTCATAAATATCCTCTTCCTCTGCCTCCTTATCAAAAAACTAGTTTGGTTTCTGCGTGAATCAGTTCTTCCCAAATAACTATTGTTTGGACCTTGAATCAACATCTGTTGTCTCTTACTTTGGGTTTTATTTTCAGGTTAACATCACGACCTTGTTAGTAGTCAACTCGTCCATCCCCAGCCTGGACAACCACTAACCTACTTTCTATCCCTCTAGATAAGGATTTTTTTGGACATTTTAAATATATGTTCTTCTGTGTCGGGCTTCTTTCACTAAGCATATCATGTTTGAGTTTCAGCCATGCTGTAGCATGTATTACTACCTCCTTTTTTATTGCCAAACAATATTCCAGTGTCCAGATACCCTACATTTTGGTCAGACTCCTTGGTACTGACCCTTAAGACCACTCTCTGCAGGTACAGCTAAGCGGGGCACCACCCATGAACCACCTCCCCTGGGGACCCGCCTCAACTGCAGCACCAACCCAGAGGACATCAAAACGCCCGCCAGGTGACTCCCTGGCCCCTCTGGGGGTAGCTGGGCTGGGGGGTAGAAGTGGGGGCTGGGCTGGGTTTCTGTGCCAAGCCCGCAGTTTATTTTGGAGAATGTGTGCCTGGCTCAGTGTTGGCACCGCTGGAGAGCCAGAAGGCCTGGGAGTGCAGGCAGAGGCCACAGGCAGATGCTCTGGGGACTCAGGCCCGTCTGTACCATCTCTGGGGACAGGGAATTATTTCTGAGCACACACTTCCCTTCTTCCATCTCCATCGTCATGGGTCTTGCCTCTGGCTTCTCTCCCTGCAGCACTGCCGCCTCCCAGATCCCCCTGTCCAAAGCGCATGGAGGGGGTGTCACCTACGCCCGGGGGTATACCTTCATCTCAACGAGTGCCTCCATCTCTTCCTCCTCCACGGGAAGGCCCCTTCTGGTTTCAGGTAACGATCACACCCCAGCAGTCAGGGCCTTCCTGCCAGGGGGCCAGAAGGAGGGTGGCTTCCCCCACAGGTGATGGCATCTACTGGGTGAGGAGTCCAAGGTGGACCCCAGGTTCCCAGCCTCTTGGGCTGGGGCTGCGGCTCTGTCACTGGCTAGTGGTTCTTCCTTAATTCCTATAGACAGGGGTTTCATTCACAGCTTCCTCCCCCAAACCCCTAACTGCCACTCAGAAGCTACTTTGTGATGCCCTCCTGACCCTGGGTGAAGCTAGACTGGCATGCGCCACGCAGGGCAGCACGTCGCTAGCCCCACATCCCCGCTCCACGCAGACGTTCGCGCCAAGAGCAGTTCGTTTCGGGACTTGCAGTTCCAGCGCTGGGCCCTAGGTGGCGGTAGTTCTCAGCCGTTCCCCAGGCTTTCTCACAGCGCGGTGCTGGACTTGCAGCATCAGCAACTCGTTAGGAAAACACATCGGGGGCCCCACCCCAGCCCTGCCGAATCAGAGTCTGCATTTTAACTTGGTTCCCAGGAGATTCATGGGCGCGTTAGAGTCTGAGAAGCACTTACTTGCCACATCCTACTTTTTAACCTCTAAAAATGCACTACAAGCAGTAACCAGTTCCACCATCTTCGTAAACAGCCAAAGAAAAAGAGGAGGCAAGTTAAGGACTAAGATGTGAAGAAGTAGACCCACGTGGGTGCTGCAGGCCCCCTGGCCTGCTCGAGCGGGATTCTGCTGTTTACCCTCAGGCTGACCTTGACTGAGTGACTCGCCCTCTGAGAGCCTCCGTGCCCCTTGTCTGTCAAACGGAGTTGGCAGTGGAGCCTGTGGCACAGGGCTGTGGATCCCCTCATTCAGGGAGCACTTGTTGGGTGTGTTTATGGGTGGAGCAGACCCCATGCCTGCCTTCATGGAGCGGCTGTCTAGAGGGGAGGCTGGGAGCGTTAGCAGGCTGTCTGCTTGCTGGCTGCCCAGGGCTGCGCATCACGCGTGCCCTCCTCCACAGTCCCCAGACCTTGTCCCTGTGGACCTCGGTTCCTTCTTCACTCTGGCTCCTCGGCTCAGTTTCTCACCCCCTAGAAACAGTTTGCTCTTTTCTCCCTATTAAGCCACCAGGGCAAGCTTCCTGGAGCCAGGTGAGGGAGGGAAGGTGGGCGAAGGGCTGGACCGGGTAGAGCCAGGGCCTGGGCGTCAGTTCTGGCAGCCACACAGAGGCGAGGGCTGGCTCGCGTGCCCCTGGCTCGCGACCGTCATGTGGACTGAGGGCCTCTCCGTGTTCCAGGGCCCGCGCTGCTCTGGTTGATCCTCGTGCTGGTCGTGGTCGTCGGCGCCAGCTCCTTCCTCCTGTGCCACCGCAGGGCCTGCTGGAAGTGGATTCAGCAGAGTGAGTGGACATTTCTTCAGGGCCTCGGGGAGGGCCGGGTGCTGCATGCTGGCCTGGCCTGGGTGCCCGCCCTGCCCTGCCCTCCGAGGCGCTCTGAGGCTGGCATCTCCAGTCCTCCCCCTGGTGTCATTTCAGAGCTCCACCTGTGCTACCCGGTGCAGACCTTCCGGCCCAAGCCGGAGCCCGTGGGTAAGTGTCTGGACGTCTAGAGGGGCTGCTTGAGCCACATGGACATGGGACCGCTCTGGGCCCTGGGTTCAGGGCTCCCTCGGGGCTCCCTCTGTGTGGCTTCCCACGAACGCTCCTCCTGCCTCCAACCTCGTCCATGATGATGGGAGGATAACGCAGGTGGAGTGTGACGTGGACAGCGCAGGTGGGGAGCTGGTGTGAAGGTTGGGAAGTCCACTTAGCTTTCCGGGGTTTCTCCGCAACACCCCAGGAGGGGCTTCCTGAATGCCCGTTCGCTCCTCTCTTTTCTCTCTTCCCGCTTCCCAGCCTTCCGTTCTTCCCACCTCCTCTCTCGGGCTGGCAGCCAAGGGGCATTGGGGTCTGCAGGGCAGGATGGTAAGGCTGGAATCCTGGTGCTGCTACTTACAAGCCACGCGACCTGGGTGATTTACTCAATTCCTCTGAGACTTAGTTTCCCCGTCTGTAAAATGGGAACAGTAGGACCTACTTCAGAGGGTATTGTGTGACTCAGTCGAGATGGGGCCTGTTGAGCGCTGTGCAGAGGGTCTGCACGCAGTCTGTGCCCAGCGAACTGTGGCCGCCGTTTGCTGATCGGCCTGTGTCTGGGGCCTCTTTCCTCACCAGGAATCCCAGGCCTTCCTGAGTTCTAGGTTGTTCTGAGCCCCTCCCTGGTCCTTGCTCTCTGATCTCTGCCCAGGCTCCAGGCCACATTCTTCAGGCAGCCTTCCGGAGCCCCTGGCCCTCCTCACCCATCCAGGCAAGAGCTCCCTCCTCTTACCTGGTGGCAGGGCATCCCCAGTCATCTTGGGCAAATGTCTTCTCCTTCCCATGCCTCCCCTTTCAAGGTGGGGCAAGGCCTCCCTCAGCAGCCCGTGCACTGGGCCCTGGCCACGGGGCAGGAGCGAACCCGCTAGAGGCTCTCACTGACCCAGGAACCCCAGGGGAGGTGGGTGCTGATCTCCATTCTGTAAGGAGCTGGCTAACTGGCCCACAGCTTAATAAGTGCCACCGCCAGACTCAGGTGCCAGTCCTTGAGATGTGTGTTTTGTTTGGAAAGAGCTCAGTCCTGTCCCCTCTCCCTTCCTCCTCCCAAGCTCTATCCATCAGCTCATGCCCACCCAGAAGCCACGTGGTCAGCCCAGGCCAGGTCATGGCCCTGTGGCCCCCGTCTCCCCAGGGCCCTTGGAGACCCTCGCCGTAGCCTGCCTTTTGCCTTGGGCACAAAAACAGTCCACTGAGGCATGTTTTGAATTTGATGAGTTTCACAAGCAGGTGCTAGTGTTCCCTTCACAAGGGGGGTTTTTATGTTTTGATGGTTTCAAGCTTTTTTCCATGAGCTGTCAGGCTCAGTGTCTCATTGAAACCCATGTTTGCTTTCTTGACATTTTTCTAGTATTAAAATTTCCATTGCCGTCAGTTTATTTTTTTTCTTCGAACCTTTGTGATAGCAGTTTTGGCACACACAAAAAATAGAGAGTGAGAGAGACAGAGAGAGGAAGAAAGAGAGAGAAAGAGAGATAAAGAAAAAAAAAAGCACCTTCCCTTCAGAAGCCAGGCCTACAAGGAACCCCGAGCCCTGAGACTCAGTGGTGGCCATCCAGTTTGGGGCTGGTTCTGGCCCTCTGGGTTCTGGTGGGTCCCTGGGGGTCTGGGTCCCCAGGCCTGAGACGGAAGGAAGGTGAGGCCAGGGTCGGCACACAGGACACAGGATGAGAACAGACCGAGCAGGGTGGACACCCCATCCCTCTGGAGCTGTGGGGGCCACAGGGGTGAAGGAGCACTCATTCACTTGTTCTCATTTACATATTCAAATCATCACTTCACTGGTGGCTCTGTGCTGGGTACAGAAGATGTCCTAGCTCAGCCCGTGTGAGTTGCTCGTAAAGACTAAAGGCCAGCAGGATGGAAGTGGGCGCTTCAGCTGTCCCCTTCCTGGCACTGCAAGGCTGGGGCAGCACTCGGTGTGACGAGCAGCTTATCGGTCACCCGCTGTCACCCAGAGGTGCGGGAAGATGAGGGGATTTGTAAAAAGCATCTGATTAGTAAGCAGGACAACCAGGATTTCGTGGGTGATGAGATTTTTGTTAAAAGGTTCTTCCACCCTCATGCTATTGACATTTGGGTTCAGATCATTCTTTACTGTCCCATGATTGTAGGGTGTTAGGCAGTTTCCCTGGTCTCTACACCCACCGGACACTGGTAGACAAACAGCAGCATCTACAGACTTTGCCAAATGTCCCCTGGGAGGAAACTCATTACAGGCTGAGAAACACTGATTAAAATTCTTCTAATCTTTCATTTAAATGGACATCAAAGTCATTATTTTATATGTTACTCCAGGCAAGTTTAAATTGAAAAACAGTTTTTGTTTGTTTTGAAACAATTTCAAACTTACAGAGAAGTCTCAAGCACAGTACAAAGAACTTACTTTTTCTGAATCATTTGAGAGTCAGTTACTGGTTTCCTGCCTCACCATCTCTTCTTGTATTTTAGTGTGTATTTATTTCATACACCATCAGGGCGTATTTTTACACATCTGTAGTAAAACCATCGAAATCACCTGGATACATCGCCACCCACTAATTCTCAGACCCCATTCAAGTTTCTCCTTTTATCCCCCAAATGTCCTATTTTATAGCAAAAGAATCCATCATGTTGCATTTGGTCGTCATGTCTCTGGGGTCTCCTTGATTTTGCTTCTGTTTCTTCCTTTGCACCCACAACCTTGCCACTTGCAAGATCCCACCAGTGATTTTGTAGATGTCCCCACCTCAGGTTCATCTGATGTTCCCTCACGACTGGATTCAGGATGTGCATCTTTGGTGGGAAGAGCCCAAGAGGGATGCTGGGCTTTGTGGCATCATTTTGTCCTTTTTCTGGGGTTGTTCACTTTGAGCACTAGATTAAGGTGGTGTCTGCCAGGCTTCTCTACCTCAAAGTTGCTCTTTCCTCCTTGGTAATGGCTAAGTATTTTGAAGGGAGGTACTTTGAGGCCATGTAACTAGCCTCAAGCTGGCTCCCGTGTCCTTTCTTCCCCATCCTTTTGTGTCTGGAGCATTTCCAAGATGTTCCCATCCTAGCTTGTACTTTTCCTGTCCCCACCCTGGAGTCCACCTTCTCTCCAAGGAGCCCGGGAATTTGAAGGAAGGAGTGTCAGTTGCTGAGGGCTGGCTGAGCCTCTGTGCCAGAGTCCCTCCTTGGGTCTCTTCTGCTTCCCACAGCAGCTGGGACCCCAGGCCACAGAGGGGATGGGACTGGAAGGGGAGAGTGATGGGGATGGAAGGGACCATTAATTCATGACTCAGATCTCAGGTGCACAGCGGCAGTGGCCCTCGGGGCAGCCCAGTGATAGATACCACATCCTTGTCTCTGGGGGCTGGCATCCTGGCTGTGTTTACGGGAACATCATCACAGTCATTCCAAAAGCAATGGAACTAATAAAGGAAGACAGTGAACCGAAGTGACAGTTTTAAGGTAAAAGCACTTTGGAAATCTGACCTCTGTCCTTGGCACAATTTGTTCTGGGTCTTTATCAAAGTGCACACGTGGGTTACGACATGGCTAGAGGCAGGTGTTGATCCCTTCTGAATTCTGCCTTTTCGCCTTCATGTTATTCTGTGCTTGTTTCTCAGAATCGGTATTGAAAGCTGGTTGTCTCTTCGGCGTGATCGAGTACCAAGCCACATAACGTCCCGAGACGCACTATGTGTCAAGCAGTGTCCTGGGAACCTTCCCTTTTTTAATGTTTTAATTAAAATTTTTTAAAAAATAAACTTCATTTTTTTAGAGCAGTTTTAGATGTACAGAAAACTTGAGAAGATAATAGAGCCCCCATATACCCTTTAGCTAGTTTCCTCTCGCATTCATTTCTAACATGAGTATGGCGGGTAATTTGTCACAATAAAAGAACTGATGTCACATTACTATTAACTAAAGCCCATCGTCTATTCAGATTCAGTTTTTACCTAATGTCCCTTTTCCTGTTCCAGGATCCCACCCAGGATACCACATTAGGCTTAGTTCTCGGCCTCCTCTGGGCTGTGACAGTTTCTGACTTTCCTTGTCTTTGATGACCTTGGCAGTTTTGAGGGGGGCTGCTCACTTATGTTGTGGGGCACCTCTTCTGTTGGAATTTTGGTCATCTCTCTTGACCAGATTGGGGTCACAGGTTTAGGGTGGCACACAGTGCAGGTTCAGGGTCATTTTCATCGCCTTGTATCAGAGGGACAGGACCTCAATGTGATTGATCACTGGGCTACTTCACTTTCGAGAGCTCATTTAATCTTTTAATTTTTTAAACTAATTTCTTTATCTTTTAATTACAGTTGACATAGAACATTATATTAGTTTCAGGTGTACCATATAGTGATTAGACATTTATATAACTTACAAAGTGATTATCCCAATAAAACTAGTACCCATCTGACACACATAGTCATTACATTATGATTGACTATCATATTCTTTATGCTATACTTGAAAAACCCATGACTATTTTGTAACTACTAATTTATGTTTCTTAATCCTTTCCTGTTTTTCAATGATTTCCCCAAACCCCACCCAGCTGGCAACCATCAAAATATTCTTTACCTATGAATTAGTTTCTGTTTTGATTGTTTATTTCATTGTTTAGATTCCACATGTAAGTGACAGGAAATGGCATTTGCCTGTCTGTGTCTGACTTCGTCTGCTCAGAACGATGCCCTCTAGGTGCGTCCATGTTGTTGCAGATGGCACGCTTTCATTTTTTTAATGGCCGAGTAATATTCTATTCTATGTATGTGCCACCTCTTCTTTATCCTTTCTTCTACAGATGGACACCCAAGTTGTCTCTATGTGTTGACTGTTGTAAATAACGTTGCAGTGAACATACGAATGCACGTGTCCTTTCGAAGTAGTGTTCTGGGTTTGTTCGAATAAATACCCAGAAATGAGAGCTCATTGAAACTTCATAAAAACCCTCCAAAGCTGGCGCGTTTTCCAGATGAGGGGACTAAGGCCGGGAGAGCTGGAGTAATGTGCTGGGGTTTCATTGCAATGCTCAGGATTGCCGGGTGGCCTCATCGTTAGGCACCTGGCTTGTTTTCAGCTTTCTGGTGGTTCTGAGTGCCACCAGATGCTGTGCTGGGCCTTTTTTCTTTCGGTTATTTCCTGAGGGTGTGTCCCCGAAGAGGGATTACTGGGTCAAAAGGTTTTTATTGCCAGATGGCTCTCTCAAGAAAAATGGAACCGGTTCGCAGGGCACACACAGCTGTGTTCCTGTTTACCCACGTCCTCGCCAAGACTGAATTTTATCACCTTTATTTATTTTCTCTTGTTGTTTGTCACACTTCCCCTACCCCTCCCACCATCCCAGTGACTTGGTGCTAAATCACAGTTGGCCGTTTGCAAAACTCAGCACTCTCAAAGCTTTGCTGATGTCATTTAAAAGAATGTGCCTCATTCCAGAGAGTATTTCTCAAAGTGGTGGCTTAGGCAAGGGGCTAAGTGGCTGCCCCAGGGGAGTGAGCCCTAGCCTCCCAAGGCGGCCACTTCACAAAGAATAACAGTTGTCAGGTGAAATAAAGCTCGGCCCATTTGTTAAGTTGAGAATCAAGAACTGTGTCATTTTACACATGTACTTCTTTTCATCATCGTTCTGGTCTCTTTCCACATTAAACACGCTCTGTGTGCTGATGGGCATTTAAGAGGGACGTGTCACAGTGTTTCCAAACTGGCCTGGTGACCACCCAGCTCATCCGGTCTGCCCATCTTATTTGTGTTATCGTGGTTGCTTGGCCTCCGGTGAGTTTTCAGCTAGGATTCAGGGCTAGTGATTCTGCAGAGCTACTGAAACCAGAGAGAATGTTCTGGAGGTAACTTAGCTGGCATGCTGGCATCTCCAACAGATTTCTCTGCTCAGGTGTGCACACCTAACAGTAAGGTATTCTGTGTCCCCGTAGGAGGATCGTAAGAGGCTGGGAGTTGATTTGCTCCAGGAGAGGCCAGATGTCTGGGCACCATTGCCAGCTTTCTGAGCCACGGTTAAATGTCAACATACACTTGGCCATGACCTGGCACCCTACTTAGTATGAGAGAAAACCTGGAACAGAGGGTGGGAGTTTGGGAGGAGGAAAGAGAGGTTGTGCCCTAAAGAGCTTTGTGCCGACACCGCCTGAGCCCCCCGAAGAGTCGGATCGCTGGGATGGGGTGGGTGACGGATGAGCAGTAGTCTTTTTCTTCGAGGGTGTCACATGGGCTCTTTCAGGCACAGTTAATAGAACACCGAACTCAGGCTGGCCTGGGCCGGAAGGGCTCCAGGGTGGCTTGGCTTCAGGGATGTCTGGCTGGGTATCAGGGCCCGTCATCCACTCTATCACCCCGTCTCGAGGTCGTCCATGTGTGCTGTGGGATCTGAGGCGTTCTGGGCTTCCCAAGTCCTGGGGGTAACATGATAGTGGCAGTAGCCACCGAACGACTTCTGAGCCAGCAGAAGCCTCCTTGGCTACAGCTGGTATGGGTGGCTCTCCTGAACCATTCTCTGTGTGGTGGTGAGGTGTGTGTGTGTGGCGGGGGGTAGGTGGGCTGGGTGGATCCACTGGGCAGAGCGGCTTAGTGGCTGGAGGAGAGGTGGGGTTCCCCAGTTCCTTGTCACTGGACAAGGGAGCCTCTGTGACCCAGGCCTGGGGGATGGACAGTGACCCTGAAACCTCAGCACTGTTCTCCAGACTAAGGGCCTAAGTACCAGCCACCACTGGGAAAAAGGGGGGGGGGCATTTGCCTACTCGGGGTGGGGCAGGACCCTCTGTGAAATCGTTGCTTTTTTTCTCTTTGCAGGTTCCAGGCCCCAGAGGAATCCTGTAGTAAGTAGCCCCGCCCCTCCCCCACAGCTTGGTGCCCCTAGAACTAACTCCTAACATACCTGCTGGTTCTGAGAGCTGCCTGGGTCGTCCCCCTACCACACGGCTGGGGGCCGGCTCCCCCTGCAACTTCAGACTGGGTCTGCCCTGTGCAGGCGGCTCTGAGCAGCGGGGCCTCAGCCGGGTTCTGGCCAAGGTTGCAGTCCCGCCCCCAAAGCAGCCTCCGGCTCCTGGCTCATCCCACCGGGGACTTCCAGAAGGGCCTCTCGGACCACGGATTCGGTCTGGGCCACTTCGGGTGCCAGGTGTGGTCGGGAGGAAGGCTGTGTTTATTTCCGCTTTTCTCCTTTACCCTCCCGTGAGTCGTGTCCTCGCAGCTGAGGTGACAAATCAGGAGCTGGGCTTTTTAAAAACTTAGCCATCGCGCACCGAGGACTTACTAGGCCCCTCGCTTTGTGCTTCCTTGAAGCCGTCCCAGGAGTCCTCACAACACACAGAGGTCAGCACAGAGGAACCAGAGGCGCAGGCAGGAAAGGTGGTTCCCTAGCTGGAAAGTAGATTGACTAGGCTCTGAGCCCAGGTTTGTGTGACTCCAAAGCCAGTGCTCTGAACAGTTACCGTGAACGGCCGCCTCGTGATGCCACCTCTCTCTGCTCTTTATGAGGAGCTCGCTTTGCCCAGGCTCTGGGCTGGCAGCTTTGCAAACGATCCTGCCATTCCCAGGATCACCCAACACGGGGCCCATACGCCAGGTCCTCGCCAGGCTTGTGCTCCCAGCTCTGTGCCCGGCCCCCCAGGGGGCAGCCTGAGGAGTGGGAGCAGGGGCACTGCCTTCCAGAGCTGAGGGAGGGGGCCCCCCGTGTGGCTGGGTCTCAGGTGTGTATGGCTCACCCACTTTTTTTTTTTCACTTATCAATTCTTCCATTATTTTTTTTTAACTCAGACATTCATACATGGAGAAAAGTTTCCATCCTTTCATTTTTAAACATAATAGATCCACAATATGAGTTCAATTTCAAATTATGGGTGATCACATTCACATGTGTTTTGGTCAGACAAGCTGCTGTTAAAATACCGAGACATTTCAGGAAAAGGGCATCTATTGGTTTGTAAGATAGTCAAATATCTTTTGGCTACGTGGGCCAACACATTCATAGTAAGTTATTTAAAATGTCATCTTTGGACTTCGAGTTAACATAAAAGAATATTGAGGATCACGTAGCTACATTTTACGAATTAAACTCATTCCATTTCGAAGGCTTCAGGTAACTGTTGTACACGCAAACAGTTCACGAGACCGTTTCTCTTTGCACTTCCTAAACCAACATTTTCTCTCAGACACAGCTGTTTTTAGAATAAATGAGTGTAGTTTTTAGAAATACGTTCGTGTAATAAGAAACGACTGCCGTCCAGGGGATCAGACAGAGCTGGGCGGTTAGGGTGGCCGGGAGCAGACGCGTGTAAGTGTGGATTCTGGAATGAGAGAGCAGGGTTCAAGTACCGGCCCGGACACTCCCTAACCCTGAGTAAGTCACTTGACGCCTTTGTGCCTCATTTTCCTGATCTGTAAAATGGGGGAGGTGCTAATATTTGCCACCTCATCGGGCGGCTGTGAGGATGGACGTGTGTCGGGGGCCACACACGCGGTGTGCACTGCGTGAGGTGGTCACAACCTTCATCATTCAGCACCGGTTACAAGCAGCTCAGCACACAGGGGCCTCGGCCCGTCGAGCCCGAGGAGGCTGGGATGGAGGGTGGCAGCTGTCAAGCAGAGAGAGAGAGTCCCCGGGGCCGACAGAGACACAACACGGGGATGCCGCAGTTCAGAGCCTGAGTGGGGGCCGGGGCAGCCGACATCAGTGCCCGTGTCTGTGCCCACAGCAGCTGAAGGGGAGCGTGTCGGTGACGGAGCCCTGCACAGACGAGCTGAGGCTCACGAGCCCCCTGGCCGTGGCCACCTGCCCCGATGTGGGGACAGCCTGCCTGGAAAGGCTGCAGCTGCTGGATGCCAGCCAGGCTAGCAGCCCCCCGTCCCCCGGGGACGTCCCTGAGCCCCGGGTCACCGCGGAGCACACCAATAACAGGATCGGTGAGTTGGCCTGTTCAGGGGTTCCCGGTGTGGTTGGGTGTAAGAGGGCAGTGGGGAGATGGGTGCTAGGCCCCCTGGGACCAGCTGGAACCAGAGACTTTGGGTCCAGAAGGACCAGCCAGGAGGAGGTGTGGGTGCTCCCACGGGCCCTGGTAAGTATGAGACGTTTTTCGTGAAAGCCTTAAACGGGACGTAGGTATGCCATGCAGCTCGTGAAAGAGCCGTAGTTGTCGCACTGGCTTCATAGGGCCCGTGGGACCGTTCGTGACGTGGTCACCTGAAGCCGTCTGGGTGGGGCTCCTCCTACGCGGTGGCCGCTCTTATTAAAGAGAGAAGCAAATGCCACCCCCGGCCCCCAGGACGGGAGGAAAATACACGGTGACATAAGACCTGCGCTTGCCTGAAGCATTCCGGGCACTGCGCGAACGTCATTCCTCACTGTCACACAGCTGTCTGAGGATGGCGTCTTCTTCCTCTTTTCACAATTGGGGAAACCGCGGCTCGAGGGGTACAGTGCTTCTCCTGAGCACACAACTGGGCAGAGCTGGGACTCGATCCCACACATCTGCGAGACTCTGAAACCGCTGGCCTGTCCACGCCGCCACCACCACCAGGCCTCTGCGGGCACAGGGGCCAGCACTTCCCAAACTGCAGCCACCGTCCAACTCCAAACCTTCCGCCTCGGCCTCCCCCCCTCCCCTGCCCCAAGCCCCTCTGCCTCCTACTTCTCTCTACCCTGGTATGACTGGAATGTTTTCCCCAGACCATACCCCTGTCCATGTCACACCCTGCTTGAGACCCTCCGGGGGTCCCTCGGGATGAATTCCAGGATTCTTATTCCCGCACTCAAGGCTGGGCGTGGGCTGCCTTCTCCCCTAGACTCCCCTGCCTCCCGACCCCAATGTCCTCCCACTCGGTGGCAGTTCCCTGAAGTTACCAAGTCCTCTCCCACCTCTGAGCTTCTCTGTGGGAGCAGCTTCCTCACCTGAGACAGCCAGGTCCACCCTTTTGAATCTAGTTCAGTCCTGATGTCCCGAGTACTCTGCTTGTTTGCCTCCTCCTCCAGGAAGACTTCCCTGCCCTTTCTACTGTCCTGTGTAGACTAGTGCACCCCAGACCCAGGGCGTCCCCACACAGCGTCCTCAGCGCTGAGCTGTGCGACTGTGTCTGTGGCCTCCCCTGACCCCTCACCTGTCTGTGAGTCCCCAGGGGCAGGGCCCTGATGAGCTCCATCTCTGACTCCTCTGGTGAACCATCCCCGGGATAAGGCATTTATGATTGTCCTCCACATTTCTGTGGCAAACACTGGTGACTGAACTCTTTCGAGCAGAGCCTTTTGTATCAAACTGAAACTTTTGGATTTGTGGTTTTCACAAGTTTTATTTGAAAAGAATGTATTTTGGGAAATACCACCAAAGGCATGTCCTTCACATTTCCTAAGAAGCCCTAATTTGGATGCTTGAGGCCATGCTGAGGGCAGTGCCTGGAAGTGCAGGGAGCGGGGCTCACAGTGTCCCAGGGGGTGGCGCGGGCAGGTGCCAGGCCCCCAGGACAGTGGGGGCTGGGGCGTGGGGACAGCCACACTGGCCTGCAGGACTCGCTGGGGGAAGGGTGCAGAGGGGAGGCCGTGGAGGTTCTCTCGGGACCCCCATGGGACAGTGAGCCCTCCGTCTTCCTGACGCCACCCCAGAGGAGCACCATACCTTGTCCACTTCCCACGGGGGACCAGACTCTGGCCTGAGCTTTGTCACCTTCCCCCTGGCACCAGGCAGGGCAGTCCCTTCCCCCGCGACTGCCGACCAGGACAGCGTCCTTGGATGCTGGAGCCCTGGGAGAGGCAGGAAGTCCAGCTTCTGGAAGACCCTTCCCCTGTCAACTTGGGGACGGGCAGCCCAAAGCCAGAGGAATTGGGAGCAGGGGAGCATGAGAGGTGACAGCCTAGCCCCCAACTCTGGCTTCTTCTGCCTGGACAAACCCACCCCCACTTCCCTCACACCCTTCCTCTGTGTCTTTCTGTCTCTTTCGCTCTCTCTCTCTCTGCCTGGCTTCCTCTGTGTCCTCTCTTGCCTCCCGGGACGAGGGGCCTGTGGGTCTTGATGAGGAGTGCATGGCTGAGAGGCCTGGGGCCCTGCTCTGTCTTTTAGGGCACAGGGGAGCCCAGCGCACAGCTTGTCTTGCTCTCTTAGCCTTCTTTGTAGTTCTTGCTGCTATTTTGAGCACTTCTTTCTTTCCTGGGTATCTAAACCAAAACAAAGGGGCCAGGGTTATGCAATGGGGTGGAGGACACAGGGGCCCCCATAATATTTTGGGAGTTCCTGAATCAGAGGGATGTGACCGAGTTGCCCAGAGAGGCAGGGATCTCTCGCTCCTTCCCACCCCAGCTTTCAAGTTCCCTCCTGAGCTTCCGCATTCAGCTCCCCGGAGTCCACGTGCTGAGCAGCTGGGAGCTGGGACCCTGCCCTGAGCTCGAGGCCATCGGAAGCGGGGCTGCTTCGCCTGGGTGACCGTCCAGGTTCCCCACCAGCCAGCTTCTTAGGCAGCTTACCTAACTCCCCTGCGTCTCTGACGCCCCATGGGGAGCTCGCACCTCTAACAGGCCGGGAAGGTCGTTCATCCAAGTGCTACACACAGGCAGCCCTACTCTGCGCGCGGCAGGCACAGCCGCGGGGCCTCGGGTGGGGGATACGCAATAAGCGCGCACCCCGAGGTGCTGGGCCCCGCGCAAAGCTGGCCGAGTCACAGGCCGCTGGTGCTTGTTAACAGGTCTGCGGTTTCTGTAGGCTGTGACCAGCTGTCTGGGTTCACTCTGCGACCCAAGAGGTTCCTGGGATGGGGGACTTCCACTGCTTAAAACCAGGAGCGTCCCCTGGAAACAGGGACAAGTCGGTGACCCCAGGTTTCTGCGCTAGGCCAGGGGAGGGGAGCAGAGAGGGCAGCCAGGTTGTGCAGGAGTTTCTTTTGAGACTTTTACTAATTACCTGGTGACCCTGGGCAGGTCCTTTAACCACGCTGGCCTTCAGTGCTTTAGCTGTGAATGGGGTAATAATAGACTGTTTACAGGGCAGAAGGGGTGAGAGGATTGAGGGGCTGGAGTGTGGGAAGTGTCTGGAACGGCGTTGGGCACAGGCTAACCTCTACCAGAGTTCCTTGGATGTCGCCGTCAGCATGGTTACCTGCTTTCTCCCCACTGACTTGCTTTCCCCCCGAACTCCGTTCCCTCGTCCCTGCTCCAGCCCTGCAGAAGGGCTGGGACATCCACAGGCGTCTCCCGCAAGTGGTAAGCAGGCTGGTTTTTAACTCCTCAGCACACAGTTCCCAGCCGATTTTATCTCCTTCGAGCCTCAGGACACCGATAAGTTCGGCAGGGCTCACCGTGCATCAGAGACGCTGTGTCCTCTACCTGAGGCCACACAGCGGGAGCGGCAGAGCTGGGACGTGGGCCCTCCTCTGCCTCCTGGCTCCCGTCCTCACCTCGCCCTCCCTCTTGCCTTGCAGAGAAAATCTACATCATGAAGGCCGACACCGTGATTGTGGGCACCGTGAAGACCGAGGCGCCCGAGGGCCGGGGCCTGGCGGGGCCGGCGGAGCCGGCAGAGCTGGAGGAGGACCTGGAAGTGGACCACGCGCCTCACTACCCGGAGCAGGAGACCGAGCCGCCTCTGGGCAGCCGCGGGAGCGTCATGTTCTCGGTTGAGGAGGAGGGGAAGGAGGACCCCCTGCCCACGACCGCCTCTGGGAAATGAGGCCTGGTCTGGGCTGGGGGCTGAGGGCTGCCGGGTGCGCCCTGGGGGGCCAGCGGGGCACGGGTAGCACCACGCTGGTGGCAGAGGCCCGTCCAGCCTGAACTGAGCTCCCAGCAGCTGGTGGTAGGCCAGCCTGGCCGTGCAGGAGGGCGTCTGGTCGTCTTGACCTGCATCCCCTCCCAGCTGCCTCCCAGCCCCAGCCCCAGCCCCAGGGGAGTGGGTCAGAGAGAGGAGACAACCACGGGGCTGGATCTGAGTGGCGCTATTTGTTGGGGCAACAGACAGGTGGCGGGGATTGGGTGCCCTGCTTTCTGTACGGCTGAGAAAATGCCCCAGAGCCCCAGGCGTCAGGCACACTCAGGGCCAGAGCCCACCTGAGGCAGAGGGCACAAGGCCCGGACCCCATGCCTTCTCCCCTCGCCCTGGGCCTCAGGAGTGACTCCCACCGGGCCTTGCTGACATGCCAGCAATCCCCAGATCCTATAAACGTGCCCCCCGCCCTGACACGGAGCGAGTGCTTGTGGTTTCTCCTGAGTCAGAAGGAAGTAGAGGGATGGGGCGTTGCTGGCTGGCCCCATCTCGGCCACAAATGCTGTGTTGGTCTCTGTGCCCTATGCCTAGCCTGGCCTCCAGCCCTGTTCGGGCTGAGTGGAACTTCCTGCTGCCGCCCCCGCTTCCTGGTTCTGTAGCCCCTGCAGTGGGCCTAGGATCAACTCACTCAAGTCAGAATGTCCCTACCAGTCCCCTCAGCAGGAGGCATCAGGACTCAGAGATCCGCAGACCCTTCGCAGCTGCAGTGCCCTGCCCCGGTCAGAGACCCTGCCCACTCCGCTGCCACCTGGAGCAGGGCCTGCTGTGCTTCACCCAGGGGCTTCCTCCGCACCCAGAGGAGGGGGACCACGGGCCCTTCCCAGGTCCTTGCCTACGTGGTGGGTACCACCCACTCCGTCTCTTCCCCAGAGCTGCCACACACAAGGTCCCTGTGGTACCAGGTCCTGCCCTCTGCCTGCAGCCGCTCAGCACCCTGGTTGGGATGTGGATGTCAAAAGCCACATTCTACCTTATTCTGGACAGCCCTTGTCTGCTGGCCTGCTGTCCACAGGGCTTTCGGACTTGTGTAAACAAAACAAGTGGCCTTGGAAAGGGACGGCTGGGCCGGTGGCAAGTCTGTAGCAGCCTGGGGCACTGAACCTCGGGTCACCTCGACACCCCTGGAATTACCCTCTGGAAGCCAGGCCGAAGGCTCTTGTTTACTCACCAGCCTTCTCGTCTCTGGAGGAAGTTGGGGCTGGGCCGGGAATCACGAGGGTGGTTTCTGAAACCACTCAGATGTTTTGGGGAAAGTTGGAGTGGCCGGGACACTGCGAGAGGCGGTTACAGCAGAACCTGAAGAAATGTACGTGGGACGGACATTCGCCAAAGTGCCTTGTGCAAGGACAGTGTGGGCAGCACTGTGCCCCTGAGCCGTCTGCACATGGTGCCGAGGACGCCACACTCCCAGTGGGCAGGGGCTCAGCCTGTCCCGAGGTGAGGATTGTTGACATGTTTAGTGAAATGATACACTCCCTCGCCCAGGGCCTTTCATAAAACTTCTCTTCTTCTGGCTTTGTTGAAGCATAATAGACCATTTGTTGCTCGTAATTACATTGTACAAGTCAATGAGTTGGGTTTTTTTTACAGTTGTAGTTGGCATACGGTAACATACCAGTTTCAGTCGTGCGGCATAGTGATCAGAGATCCACAACTCGCAAAGTGATCACCCCACGAAACCCAGTACCCCTCTTCCCCCTTACGTATTTATTACGACGTTATTAACCATCTGCCCCATGCTACACGCTACCTCTCCATGTCTGCTCTGCACCTATCCATTTGTACCTCTTAATCCTTTTGCTTTTGTTTTGCTGTCCACCCCCACCCCCCTGCAACTGCCCTCCCATCTAGTAGCCCTTAAAATATTCTGTGTGTCTGAGTTTATTTCCTCTTTTGTTGTCGTCGTCGTTTTTAGATTCTACATGTACGTAAAATCATGCAATATTTGTCTTTCTCTATCCAACCCATTTCATTCAGCGTAATACCCTCTAGGTCCATCAAGGCAATATCTTTTTCCATTCCCTTCCTTTTAGTCTGTGTGTGTCTTTTAATCCGAAGTGAATCTCTCATAGGCCGCATATGTTGGGGTCTTATCTTCTTATCTATCCATCCGCTCTATCTTTTGGTTGGAGCACTTAATTCTTTTCCATCTGAGGTACTTGTTGATAGGAATGTAGTTATCGCTATTCTTTATTCCTGTTTTTGATACATATTTTTTCTTCTTAAAGAAGACCCTCCAACATTTCCTGTAATACTGGCTTGGTGTTGATAAATTTCTTTAGCTTATTTTTATCTAGGAAGCTCTATCTATCCTTCAATTCTAAATGATAACGTTGTTGGGTAAAGTATTCTTGGTTGTAGATGTTGGTTTTTTTACCATGTCGAATATCTCGTGCCAAGCCTTTCTGTCCTGCATAGTTTCTTTTGAGAAATCAGCTGCAATTTTATGGGTGCTCCCTTGTAAGTAATTAACTGCTTTTCTCTTGCTGCTTTTAAGATTCTCTCCTTGTATTTAACCTTTGACATTTTAATTATGATGTGTCTTGGTGTGGGCCTGTTTGGGTTCATCTTCTTTGGGACTTTCTGAGCTTCCTGGGCTTGTATGTCTATTTCCTTCAACAGGAGAGGGCAGTTTTTGATCATTATTTCTTCAAACAATCTTCAAAGTCTTGTTTTCCTTCAGATACCCCTATGACATGGATATTTTTAGATTTTAATAATGTCCCATAGACTCCTTAAGTTATTATTATAGTCTTGTATTTTTTTAAATTTATTTTTATTTTTTTTTTGCCATTCTGATTGAGTGTCCTTGGCTTCCCCATCGATGGCTCTGTCTCGGTGGTTTGATCTTCTTCTTTATCCACTCTGTTTATTCCATCTAATATAATTTTCAGCTCAGATAATGTGTTCTTTATTTCTGACTGGTTCCCTTTTATAATTTCCATTTCCATTTTTATGTTTTTTTTTTTTAAATCTCTTTGTTACAGTTCTCACTGAATTCACCTACACTTCCCCTAAGTTCATTGGGCATCCTTATAACTAGCGTTTTGAACTCTGCATCTGTTAGATTTCTTTATTCCTTTATTCCTGGATCTCTGTTCTTTCATATGGTTCCTACTTGCCTTTCTGTGTCTGTTTCTATGTACTAAGCAAAGCTCCTAAGTTTCTGTTCTTATTAGTGTGGCTTTGTGAAGTAGGTTTCCAGTGGTACAGTCCTGAGAGGGGTTCAGCTGCAGGCCAAGTCCCAGCCTGTACCCGCTCCGTGGCCACTTGGTAAAATTCAGCAAGCAATCCACAGATGCTGTGCTTAAGAGGCCTCAGAAACCGAGGCCAGCTGCCAACAGTGTGAGTCTTAGTGCTGTTCAACAAGGAGCACCTCACTCCCCGAGGACGCACCTGGATGTGGCTTGGGTGTGAGTTGGGGGAGGCGGAGTTTCAGGGAATCCTCTGGGCAGGTAACCTCTGTTACCCAGTCTGATGACGTCTCTGCTATGGCAACACCGAGTCCGCACCCTGGGAGGGTGAGGGGTCAGCAGAGGGACAATGGATGCTGCTGGCACTTCTGTCTAGGAGAGAGCCTCGCCTCTGGCCCTCACTCCGACAACTCGGTGTCCTCCTGTAAGTCCCTGGTGCTCCCCAAGCAGCTGACCCAGTGCTGGTGCTCCGAGTGAGCAGGTTGGTCACAGCGGGAGTCCGCTTGTGGACATGTCCCCTTTACGAGGCGTCTGCAGCTGCCGCTGCCGTAGCCTCTGTCCCACTCAGCCTCTGGGGACCGGGCGGCCTCACGTCTTTGCTCCCTCCTACCTCCTACTCTTGCAGATTGATTGATTATTTCTCTTTGCAGTCATAGGACTTCTGTTTGTCTAGATCCCAGGTGACTGTGCTGTTTGCTCTGTGTTTCTGTCACAACTTTGATTTGGTCACAAGAGGGATGAGCAAAGCCTCATCTATGCCAATTTTTTCCCCCTCTCACAAAAGTTTTGATCCTTTAAAAATTCATAAGGTCCCTTAAAACCAATCCTAAAGCTAAGGAAGCACTCACTGAGACTGAGAATATTTGCGAAGCTCTGAGGACAGTGGTTCACTCCCTTTATCCCCCCACGCCAGCCTCTGGGGACGGGGAGCCCACCGCCTGCTGGGGCAGCCCCTCCACGGCTGCTGGTTCTTCTTTATCCTTCCTCCGTGTAACTCCCGCTCCCTGGTTCGAGGCCTGCCTTCGAGGATACTCAGAATAAAGCTGCTCTACATGAAGCTCCCTTTGAGAATTTGCAGAAGGGGACCCTGGGCATTCCCAGGGCCTGCCCCTCTCGGAGCTGAGCGGAGCAGCCCCACAGCATGGCGCAAGGGGCTTACAAAAGCAGTGTGAACGCCCTAGCCCGGAGGAGCAGGGAGAGAACCGAGATGTTAAAATGAGCTTGGGGCTTCATGCCTGAGCTGGGAGGGGCCCAGTCTGTCCCCCTGGTCACAACTCATGGACAGTTTTGGGGCCTGCTCCTCACCACAGGCAGCCGGCCTGGGCCCCCTCTGACTGTGGCTGCCCTGTAGGGTGATGGAAGGAGACCTGGGGTCAAGATCAGACCTTACCTACCCCACCCCCAGGACTCACAGTTGAATCATTGGTCAGAGGGCCAGGCCTACCACTAGCCCTGCCTACCAGCGATGAGGGCCCTTCTTAACTTCTGGCTATTCTGACATCCGGGTGGGCAGACGAACAAGGTTCCTTGCTATGCAGGGCCGACGTTCCCAGGCTGTATGGGACCTCTCTCTCTCACACACACACACACACCCTCTTCCTGAACAACTGAAGTCAGGGAATGACACTGAGTGACAAGTGGCCTGCAACAGCTATTGCACTGAAAGAAAGCCCACTGTTCGCCAGGCAGTCCTGCAGACAGGAAACGCGGTAGGTTCTTAGCATCTCCGAGGCCAGGGCGCACCCTTAAATGGAGCAAGTCACCGAATCTCCAGAGCATTTCTCTCCTTTTCCCACCCTTCCGGGGATGGCGTCTGGGTCATTTCTGTCCCACGGTCACCAGGAACTACTTTGTTGGGCTGAATAGGAATGACAGCAGTTGCAGAGACAGGCAGGCGGCTCTCGGAATGCAGTTTCTTGGGGGCCTTCTCTCCTCCCCCCGCTTCCTTGATCTCCCCTGCCCTCTGACACGTAGCGGTTGAGGAAGTGTCGGGGAAGGGGCTGGGACCAGGTTTCCAGGCCCTTCAGTATGTCAGGACTGCTCCACTGGGAGCCCAGGGGAGAATATTCAAAGCTTCAAGGGCCACTACGTGGGCTTAAGGAGAAGCTGGCCGAGCCCCCCAGGGCTCCCGCACCCTCCCTCAGGCCCCTTGCCCTGGGCCAGCACCCCATGCCAGGCTCACACCCCGAGACCCTGCCGGGCTGACCCAGAAGAGCAGGTTTTCAGCAGGCCTGAGTGAGGTGCAGGGCAGAGAGGATGGCCTGCCACTCTGAGGCGGGGACACGGTGGCTGGGGATGGGCTCCGGGTCACACTCGGCTTCGAATCCCAGTTCTGCCACTCACCAGCTGGGTGGCCTTGGTTATCTGCCTTGATTTCCCTAATGCTGTTTCCTGGTCTGTGAAATGGGGTTGTCAGTCTCCATCTGACAGAGTCATGGGGTTCCCTTATACTTGCCACAGGGCAGCTTCTGTCCTCTGTTCATTCGGAAGCCACTTGCCAAGAGTGAGCCCTTTCTAAGCCTGCAGAATTCAGCCCCACCTGACTAGCAAACGGGTGACCTTCAAAAAGGCATTGGGCCTAGAACACTTGACTCTCAGAAAAACATTACGATGGGCGGTCGGTTCCAGGGCTGGCCCCCCAAAACCTGTGTGTGTTCTCGTAAGGTCAGCTAAGGCTTTCGGGCTCTCCTGGGACCTGGCCCACCTTGGGGCTAAGTCACTGTGAGAACCCCACAGTGGATGCTGTTCGTCTGTGTGGGGGGGTCTCACAGGACTGGCTGTTAGTCAGATGTCCGTAATTCTAGGCACTTGTGAATTGCCTGCAGGTCCCTCCTGCTCTTGGTTCTAGTATATTCCAGGCTGCACTGCATTGCTGCTCAAGATCTTTCCTGAGTGGCCTCCTTCCCTTCCTCCTTCTTCTCATCCCCCCTCCCTCCCTCCCTCCCTTCCATCCCTCCTACACCACGTGATGAGCCAGGCCCAGGCCTCGCTGCAGAGGAGGCACTGTCCTCTGTCCAGTGAGCGGGACCCATGGTGGCCCATAACTAAGTCTGTGAACAGGTCATTCCAGAAGAGACAGGTGGTCCAGGAAGGCTACCCTAACCTAAGCAGGTGCCCTTAGAGCACCACTTGAGTGACATGACAGCGGAGCAAGGTGGGGACCTGGGGGCAGAGCGTTCCAGGAAGTGGAGAACCGCACCTGCAAAGGCCCTGAGGTGGGAATGCACCTGGCCTCGGGATTCAAAACACACACACACCTGGTAGCAGTGGAGGGAGCAGGGCAGAGGGAAGAAGGCGGGGAGCGGGCAGGCCAGCGGGGCCCATCCTGGAGGGCCTGGTGGGCTGTGGTAAGGTACTCAGATTTTATCGGAAGAACATTAGGCTCCATTTTTCTGTTTTCCTCCCGTTAGAACAATAAACATCCTGGCATTCTCTTGGCAAAGTGTGTGAAAGGCCAAGCCAGGGCCAGCGATGGTGGTTTTAACCTACTTCAGAGATTAGCCAGGAAGAGAGGCAGTAACGGCTGGTGCCAGGAAGCAGTTGGATGCGTTTTCTCAGAAAGGGCAGAACTAAAGGCTACATATTCCTGGTTGACATTGCAGTTTGGGGTCCAGGGTGATGTCACCGCGGGAGGCTGGGGGTCAGGCAGTCTAGGTTCCTCTTTGTTTGCGTGCCTTCCAGGAGAGTGAAAACCAAACCAAAAAATCCTGGGGAGGCCGGAGGTCCCTGCGTGTTTCGTGTTTCGGTATGGGGCGTGATTTATCTTAACATCACGGCCTGCACTTCCTCCTGAGTCCTCCAGCCCTGGCCTCTGTCCCATTTTATTGCCATGGCTTTTGATGTAGGGGAAGGAATGGGCCATCAGGGTTCAGCCTCCAGCTCCTGCGGTTCCCAGCTATGTGACCTCAGGCCAAGCCCTTCATCGCTTTCCTGATCTGCAAAATGAGTGGATGTATGTGATCATTACCTTGCAAAGTGGCCGCCAGGCGCAGGGTGGCCTGGGGAGAGCCCGTGGTGGCTTTGTGCCAGGCAGGTTGTCTGTTCAGTAAAAAACAGTCACTATGAACGGCGTTTTAAGAACTTTCGAGTTTGCCCAACATCCTACATTTGTGTTGCGCTTGGGCTTCAAAATGACAACTGAAAGGCAGACAGACCAAAGCCCAGCTCTCCCTTTGACAAATCAAGGTCCAGAGAGGCAAAGCAACCGACCCACTTGTCATACAGCCAGGAAGTGCTGGAGCCAGGGTTCCATCCCCCCACCCCTCACCCTGTCTGAGATTCTAAATGCCCCTTCTGCCCACGCAGCCAGGCCGCGTCTGTATCTCAGTTATGGTCGGGCGCTGTGCCTTCTAGACGTTTCCTTCCCCCCCCCCCCAAGTCATCACAGGAGGGAGGTAGGAAGGAGGTTGATTTTATTCCTCCTTTTATGGGGAGGCAGGGACAGTTGCAGGAGGCTGGGTACCCTGCCCGAGCTCAAGCAGAAGCCCAGGTGTGGCTTTCTGATTCCTCTGACACAGAGCTAACCCGGCCACGGCCTCCCTCCTTGAAGGCGGTCTCATTCTGAGGTCAGGGAGACTGAGGCCCGAGAGGACAGCCAGCAAAGGGAACGCTCCCCGACAATCGCATCACCTCCGACAGTTTCGGTAACTCCTTGTCTCCTGCTCTCTGCCCCATCCCAGGATCCAAGGGAGACAGGGCAAGAGCAAGCCTCCCCATTTAACAGGTGGGAGAACTGAGTCCCAGAGGGGTAAAGCAGTTTGCTTAAGGTCCCAGCTTGGTAAGTTCGGTTCCTTGCTGTGTATGTCGGGACCGGGCTGCGGGCTCGCAACCCAGTCTAAGCAAATAGTTGAGATGACTTGCTGATTTTCGATCTTCCTTATTATTATTTTTTAAAATTTGATGTTAAGGTAAACATAACCGTGGTAAGAGCTTTGGGTTCTTACTTACAAGGCAACTTTGCAAGAGCCAAAGTGTCTCCCACGATCAGACAGATAGGAACAGACAGGAAGCCGGGTTCTGCAGCCCCCCGGCCACGTGGCCTTTGCAGTCACCCAGGACCCCCACTTAGAAGGGCCCGAGCCTGGTTTAATGCTCTGTTGTTGCTATCTGGATCATTATTAATCCATTTTGAACAAGGGACTTTACGCTTTTATTTTTCATGGGGTTCCACAAAGTATGGAGCTGATCCTGCATCAGGGCCAGGGCAATTGTCCGTTAGGGACTTAACTTAGTGCCAAAGCACTTTACACATGCTACCGCTTCACCTCACAGGGTCTGTCATTATACGTGAGCGCGCTGACCTTCATCGTCCTAAGGCGTTGCATGGCTGGTAACTGACCTTAGCTGTCCCGGTGATCTCTTGCTACAGCCTAAATCACCTCGGAACTCAGTGGCTTATAACAATGCCGCTTGTCTGTCTTGCTCACAGATCTGCAGTTCGGCCTGGGCTTGGTGGGAGAAGCTCACCTCCGCCCTCTGAGATGGCTGGCAAGTGGGTGCTGGCAGTGGGCGTCTGTCCATGGGCCTCCTGTGGGATGGCTGGGGCCACCTCACAGCCTGCTGGCTGGATTCCTAGAGCAAGCAGTCCAGGACAGGAAGTAGACACTGCCAGGTTCTTGAAATCGGGGCCCAGAAACAGGCGTGGCATCGCTTTTGCCATATCCTATTGTTCCAGCAGTCCGTCACAGAGCCCGGATTTACTGGGTGTCAGTCTCTGTGCTAAACACTTCACACGCTGCCTCCTTTCATCCTCCCAGTCAACTCCAGGGTTGCCCCAAGGAAGCGAAATAACCTGTCCATGGCCACCTGGCTGGAATCCAAATCCAAGTTTATCTGTCTGCAGACCACGAGCTCTGGCCCATGGGCCGACCTGTGGGGTCAGGGACGCGTGTAGTCAGAACATGGCAGGCTCGAGCTCATCCCATCCATCTGATTTGAGAACATTTGAGGCTTTAGTGGCTTAGTTTTCCAGGTAGGGAAACTGAGGCTCCAAGAGATCTCGTCGGGCCTCCCCTAAGAAGGGGGCAGGGTCCGGCACCTTCCAGGGCAGGCAAGGGCCCCACCTGGGGCTGTACAGAACCTGGTCAGGAAGCCACAGAGAGCTGTGGGCAGATTATGCAAGAACAGGCTGTCATAGGGACGTTGTTTTTCACTGTGATTACACTTCATTCAGGAAATACCCGCAGCCTTGGCAGGTGTTGATGGGGGGAGGAGACCCCTGTGAATACTGGGGCAGTCTCAAGGTGGGTTGGGGTCCTCTGGACCAGGCTCATTCATTGAAAGTCCCCTGAGCCATTCTTTGCCCATCTGAGCTGGGTTCTGACACAGAGATGTAAGAGGTTCCTTCTCGGCCACCCAGGAAGTCACACATTAGGGAGACCAACAGAAAGAATTCTTAATTACTGAGGCTTTTTGTGTTACCTCATTGAAACCTCATGGTGCCCTAGGAAGTGGTTGCTATTGGTAGCCCTATGTTACCGGTGAGGAAACCGAGGCACAAAGGAGGTAAGCGACCTGCCCGAGGTCACACGGCAGCTGAGAGGTGCAGCCAACATTCAAACCCAGGCCATCTGGGAGGAGTCTGACTTCCTGGTCGCTTGGCCATGCTCTGTAGTGGCTCAGGTTGGGGTCACCACTGTGCTGTGGCACCAGCCCTGGGTTTTGGCCCCTGTGGAACACTGTGCGGGCATTCACAGGGCTCAGCAAACCACCAAGACCCAGCTCTCACCAGGCCACACCTTCACAGAACCCTGAACCGTGCCCCAGTACCTACAGGCCAAAGTCTGCCCACCAGCCCTCCCAGGCACAACCTGCTACCTCCCATGCTCCCGTATCCAAACCGTCTCTGAAACCCAGCTGTGTCCTTCTCCTCCCTCCCCCCAAACCCCACTCATTACTAAATGCAGTGTGAACATCCCCCACGTGAAATCCCTGCTCAGCGCCCCAACTCCCAAACCTCCATCTTCCACTTTCTCCTCCTCCTCAGGAAAGCCTGCCAGGGCTGTCTAGGACGAGGACCTCTGTGTCTCCCGAGTTCCCACAGCATCGACTGTAGTTGGGGGGCCCCATTCCAGAAACCTCAAAAAAAAAAAGCTCTTTATGTGAAGATGAATTTGTTCATTCATCTGTACAGAGTGCCTACTATGTGTCAAGGACTGTTCTGGGAACACAGTGGGGCAGGGTGGGGGAGATGGGCCCGGAGTCAGGTCATGGCTGAGGGCGCGACCATAGCTGTGACTGAGGTAAGCGGTTGGCTCACTGTGTGGCATCTAGCCTGGATGATGGGCCTCCACTGGAAAATGGATTTGATACAAGTATCTATTCCGAAGAGTGGTAGCAAGGATTAAGTTCATTCCTTAGTTGGTTAGATACACAGTTCTGAAACTCAAACTATACGAGCTGCTGGGTTCTGAGGGCACAGCCTGCCCTTGGGGAGAGGGACGACGGGAATATGAGATGACCTCAGCCAGCAGCAATGGCTATGAAGAAAGACAAAGATGGCCGTGGTGTGTAGGGCCCTCCGTGGGGTCAGGTGTGCAGCCACAGCTGGGGGATTGGGCACAAGCCGTGCAAAGGTCTGGGAGGATGGAGAAATTCGGGGCATGCTGGGGAAGTGAGCAGTGGGAACTGGGGTGTCAAAAACACCCCAGTTTGTGAGTCTGCAGTGGAGGTTGCCTCACTCCCGTGTCTGCGTTTCTAGGGAAGAAACGGGGGAGATGATGGAGGCAGTTTCGAGGAGGAAATTGGTCTATAGGAGCTGGGGGGGGGGGGGGGGGGGGGGGGGGGGGGGGGGGGGGGGGGGGGGGGGGGGGGGGGGGGGGGGGGGGGGGGGGGGGGGGGGGGGAAGTTGCAACAGTCTCAGGAGCCTTGGGGAACTGCAGGGGAATTGGCTCCCCTCCCCTCCCCTCCCCCCCAGGCGGAGTTTCCTTTGAATGTGAAGGGGAACGGGGAGTCTGAGAACTTCGGGAACTTCACAGGGAACCTTCCCCTAAACCTCAGGGGACTCAGGGCTCCTTTCTGTGGGGGGTGGGGTATGGCACCATGTATGGCTACATTTATGAAGCACCTACTATGTGCCAGGCGCTGTGGCCTCCCAAACTCTGATCCTTACAGCATCCCTGCAAAGGGGACTTATTTCTTCCCATTCTGTGGAGGAAATGGAAGCTCAGGGATGTGAAAGTGATTTGTCCAAGGTCAAGGTCACATGCTGGTAAATGGCCTGACGTAGGACTCGAACCCAGGTCTAGGTAGTAGCAAAGCTGATCTTTCTAGGAGCTAAAGGACCCTGGAATCCTTGTTTGGGCTCATGGCTGGGACTGGGTCTCAATGACCTGTGGGTGAAGAGGTAGGACAGCTCTGCCTGGTACATAGTAGGTACACGGTAAGTATGTGTGGCTTCTCAGGACAGGCCTGGGGGTGGGAGCTGGGGAGAGGGCTCTGGTTCCCTGAGAGTGAGCTCCTGGAGACACACTTCACCTGGGGGATGAACTAGAGGTGGCCAAGTCACGATCACGTACTTCAAGAAGCTGCCATGCTCCTCAGCCAGAGCCCCTCTGTCCCTCCTGCAAGTTCCCAGTTTTGTGCTCCCACACCCCTGTGAGTCATTCCTGTCCAGCGCTGCCTAGCTGCAGCTCTGGCCGGTCGGTTGACGTGTGCTGGTAAACATCTGAATGAGTGAAGATTAGGAAATGGTATGGGGGGGGAAATGACTTTCTTTTTCCTTCTTGTGAATTGGGGACAAGACGAGCCGCTGGGGAAGTGAGGTCAATGACTGGCATTCTGTGCTCCTAGCTGATGAGCAGGAGCCCGGGCTCATGTGGGGATCGGCAATGAGCCCAGAGCCACCCCACATCCAGCTGGGCAGGAAGCTGCGCCCCCTCACCCCCACCCCCAGGCCCTGTCACTCTCTCCTCGTTCCCTGGCGGCTCCTGCCCTGAGCCAAGGTCTTGCTGAGGATAAAGCATGTGCTGTTCGTGGTGCACCAGGCCGTCTGGGCTGCTGGGCCGTGGGGTGGAGACAGGAAGCTGACACAACCTGGAGAAAACGGGGTGTATGGGGGGGGGCATGCTGATGTGCACGAGGGGTGCGTGACTCCCAAACCTCATAGCCTTGTGCGGCCTCTCAGAGTACAGATGGGGAAACTGAGGCTTGGAGAGGGGAGAGCTGTGCCCGAGGTTACTCAGAGAATCAACTAATATCAGGATTAGAACTTGGTTGCTGGTGCTTTAAAAATTTAAGGAAAAACCAAAATCTTTTACAAATGGATTGCTAACTGTAGCTTTCGAGGCGGGGAAAAAAAAAACGAATAAAACAGGAAAAAGCACAGGGAAAATAATAAAAATTATGCGTGATCTCATCCTCCATTGTAACTACTCAATCATTTTGGTTTCTTTCTTTTCTTCTAAGTGATACTTTACAATGGTCATCAGTGATTTATTAATAAAATCTCCCCACTTTGGTTGTCATTATTAGGGGTATTAGTTCGTAACTGTTTTCACACTGTTGAAATCATTTCCGTCCTATAATCACAAACTGGGCGATCTGTATGACCCTCACCTCCACGGAGCTCCCCTCCCACCCCTCCCGGGGAACCTCTGGCCGACTCCTGCTTTTATTTCTTGTTCTTTTATTTTACGTACAAGACCGTCCCAACATCTGTGCTGTATTAGGGAATCGCCTGGCGTACTTCCGGTTTTAAATTATGCACATAATTCCACAGCATTGAGAATCACTGATCCAGACCATAGGATTTGAGGGTTCTGGGGGTGTTCCCCAGGAGTGAGCCAGCTTAGCACGGAGCAGGTCTTCCCTGGTCCCTTCAGTGGACATAGCAACGCTTGGATCTGTTTTACAAACGAGGTTTCCATCCTCACAGTCGTCACCATCGAGTGCTCACCATACGCCAGGTGCTTTTCATGTATCATTGCGTTTACTCTTCACAACAAGCTTGGAAGGCAGGCGTAGTTATGTCTGCCATTCTACAGAGCCAGAAACTGAGGCTCAGAGAGATGTCATGATTTGTCCAAGGTCACATGGCCAATGAGTGGCAGAGTTGGGATCCAGGCTCAAACAATCTAAGAAAACTAAAAGAAATATCCGAGGGATCTCTCCATTTAAGATTTCATGTGAACAAAAGTTTTACAGCCAAAAAAGTCTTTTAAGAACTTTTGGTTTAGCTTATTCTAGTGCTTTTCGTCCAGTGCTGGACCTCCTGTAGAGAAGGCGGGAGCCCCCTCTGGGCTGGAAAGATCCTGGAGGGCTTTAAGGAGGAGGTGGCATTGGAGCAAAGCCATGAAGGCTAGCCTAGTTTCAGGACCAGGAGGGTGTCACATCTCAATGTGAGCTTATTTATAGCCAAATTGCCTGGGGATTGAGGTGGGAGCCCTCCAGGGGGCGACTTTGGAGGAAGCTTTTGCAGAGGGTGAGGTGAAGACAGGTTTAGGAAAACTGTTTACCCTAGGAAAGGTGAAGGAAGATGTGACAGGTGTGGCCTCTGCCTCCTGGCTGTGCTTGTCTGAAGAGCTGGGGCCACTGACTCCGAGTTGGTGTGGGCTACCAGCGATGGGGCCACCTCTCCTGGAGGGCCAGCTCTGGAGAAAGCCTAGTGTTGAGGGCTCATGCGGAGTGGAACCTTCTTATAATTATAATGAATGGTACAACTTAACCCGGGAGGCCACTGCCTGGGGGCCTGGTGAATCCTTCAGGAAACAGACTGTTCAGATTTTAATGAGATTCCCTACAGAGAGATTTGTTTTGTGTTCCTTGTCCACACACTCTGCTGGCTCTGTGGACCTGGGTGATCTGCTTAAAGTCATCTATAAAGTGGGATGAGAGGCTGTGCCATTCAGCTCCCCTGGAATTATCGCAAACATCGAGAGGGGAGCCCAGATGTAGAAGGGGTGAGTTGTGGGGGGTGGGGTGGGGCGCTGACACCTTTCGCTCCTGCCACGCCCCGCTACCCGGAGACAAGTTCAAGCTGTTAGAAGCCTTAGAAGCAGCTCTGAACAAAGGGAGGGCTGAGGACCATGTTGATAGGTGAGATCGATTAGTGCTGCGGTGATGACGTCAGCTCCCTCTGCACATCACCTATCTGATCCAGTGCAATCTCAATGAAAATCACAGCTGGAATTCGAGGAACTCCACGAAATGTGTGGGGAAGGGTAAAGGACCGAACAGAATAAAGCCAATTTTGAAAAAGAAGAGCAAGGGGGAGAGTCAGTCACTCGGCAAAGATTCGAAACATTCCACAGAGCTCTGCGCGTAAAAACCGCGTGGAACTAGTCCCGGGAAGAGAGGACGCGCGGAACAGACCGGGTCATTTGGCAACTGACCCATGTAATTGGATCAATGATAAGAAGATGGACTGTTTGGCCAATGGTGGAGGAAAAACTAGTTCACGTGATGGAGAAAATGAAGTTTTGTTTTTTTTTCCCAGATCTTCCCCACCACACATGATCTGGTTGCGTTAAAGACCCGGATGTGAGATGTGAACCCAGAAAGCTAATGAAAGAAAATAAAGGCTGGTATCTTTATATTTCACGGGTAAGGAAGGACCTTTTGACTAAGAACCCCATGGCAAAAAAAAATGTGATGGGTTTGATTACATTAAAATGAATTTTTTTTTTAAAACAAAAGATTACCATAAATAAGAATACCAGACAGATGACATAACGGGGGAATTATCTGTGATAATCTAAAAATGACAAAGGATTAATATCTAGAATATACAAGGAATTATTGCAAAGCTACAAGAAAAAGACAGGAAATAATAGAAATATGGTCAAAGGATGTGAATAGGCAGGTCACAGAAGGGAAAACCCAAATGACTAACAGGCAATCAAGAGGTACTCAAACCCACGAATATTCAGAGAAATGCAAATGAAACAACAGTGAGTTCTACTTCACAGCCACCAAATTGGCCAAAAAAAATCAGAACTGTGGGCTAATGGTGACTTGGGGGGAGAGTGTGAAAAAATGGGAACCTTCTGCCTCTGCTGGTGGGAGGGAACGTGGCTGGCGAGGTCCTCCTGGAGAAACTTCTAGACGGTGTTAATGAAACAGTACACAAATGCTCCATGGTCCAATAGTCCCACCCCAGAGAAATTTAGACATGCACACATGCCACCTCATGCTTTACAAGGACACATGGATTGAGCTCATGCTGGGGGAGCCACAGGGAGCAGGGACTGGGGAAAAAGGAAAGCAGGCAAGATCTGAGAGAGAAGCATGATTCACTGAACCCGCCAAATGTGAGGTCCAAAAAGCTGAGAATGAGAGAGAAATTTGGCAAAAAAAAAAAAAAAAAAAAGATTGCACTCCCACCAACTGGCAAATTCTAAAATACCCAGGAGTTACCTATAAGTAAGGGGAGGAGTTGGAGGAGGTGAGTCCAGTTCCCATCCAGACCAGAGTGGCCCAATCTGTAATGGGATGGGGAGCTCAGAGGGGACCCGGGGGAGGCAGGGAAGCGGAGGCCTAGGGTAAGGCGTGTCTGGGGAGAGCCGGGTGGAAGGCAGCCACTGCTTGTCTTTGCATCTTTCGTTGGAAAGTGGGACCAGCTGCTCCGGGCTCCGCAGGGGCCTGAAGGAGAGGCAGTGAGATGAGGTGAGGAGGGGCGTTTGGAGAGTGGGATGGGTGGTGGGGTTAGGGATCAATCGGGGTTGGGAGTTGGAGGAGGGGTGCTCATCCCTCATATGAGAAGAATATTGGCAGGGCCACAGAGAGGCTGAAGGATGTAGGAGAATTGAAAGCACTTTGAGAACAGAAAGGCTCTGAAAGGAAAGCCACTGATGTGGGCACGGGGTAGTCTCACGTGCTGCTGAGGGGAGTGGAAATGGGTACAGCCCCCTGGGAGAGGAATTTGGCAGGACCTAGTGAAAATGAAAATGTGCAAACCCTACCTCCTGGCAGTTCTACTTTCTAGGTTTGCGACCTCGACAAAGCTGCACTGTGCTTCAGGAGACGGGTGCAAGGATGCGTGTCGCAGAACGCGGCCTGGGCCGGAAGGGCCAGCAAACACCTGAGCATCTGCTGTCAGGGGAGCAGGTAAGCACAGTGTGGGGCCAGCGCGGGGCAAGCGGGGGAGGGGGCAGCACGCCACACAGCAGGTAGAAAGAAGCCAGGACCCAGCTCGTCAACATGGAAAGTTCTCAGAAACACAGCTGAGGGGAAGGGAAAAAAAAAACAAGGGGCAGAAAGTGTACCTAGTACTTTTTGTACAAATACACAAGCACGCATGTAAGATAATATTCTAGGTTGTTCGTTTACATGTGAAGGCGGATAATGGACTAGAGAGAAGTCAGCAGACTCGGGAGCAGCTGCCTTTGGGGAGAAGGAGAAGGGGCTAGCATGGGGGCTGGGAGTCAGGAAGGACTTTAATTTTAATTACAAAATAAGGAAAATCTTAAGCAAGAAATAACTTGACAAGTATTTACTGAGAGCCTACTATTTAATAAGAAATCGAATAGATATTTATGCTGCTTTCTAGGTGCTGGGGATTCAGCAGAGAACAAAAGACAAGGTCCCTTAAATAAACAAAAGAATGAGAACAACTGGTATGAAGAAAAGTAAATAAGTAAGGGGAGGAGGTGGAGGAGAGGTGTCCAGTGCTTGCCCAGAGGAGAGTGGCCCAGTTTGTGATGGGGTGGGGAGCTCACAGGGGCCCCGGGGGGGAAGCGGGGATCCCGGCAAAGGGGACTGCAGGTGCAAAGGCCTGGCGTGCATTGTGAGTTCGGGACCAGGCAGGACAGAGGGGTGAGGTGTGATGACGTGAGGTCGGAGTGGGGTGAGGGCAACCCCCGTTGTTAGGGCAAGCCAATTCTGGACACTGGGAATATGAGTGTTTCTGATATTAATATCAATATCTGATATTTCTGATATTGAATTTTTTAAACTTAAAAAATCTAAACAAAGCCAATGTAAGGGTAAAGACACGGTGTAAAATGCAGCAGTGTGGTTTGCAGTGGGATGGAAGAGAGACCTGCCCATCAGGCGAGGCCTAGCACGGGATGGGGGTGGGCGGTAGATCCTGGCGGCCAGGTACACACCCCCTGGCACTGTCAAAGGTGGGGATTTAGACTCAGGCAGGCCCTGCTCCATTCTCAGCTCCCCACATCTCACGAAAGCCGCGGAATCCTTGAACATCAGGACAAGAGGGGCACTGGGTCCCAATCCGGGGATGGCGGAGGCTGGGGAATCACGCTGAGGCTGCCCCACCCCCCGCCCCTTCCAGGGCACACCTGGCGACTTGGTCACGCACCCTTTCTTGCAGATCCCACCTGCGGACCCAGAATCCTGAACACGGAGCCCTAGGCTGCCACCACCAAGGAGAGTTGGCATTTAGGATGAAACCAGCCTCTCCCCCATCCCGATCTAATTCACCCTCTCACGTCACAGATGAGGACCTTGGCCCAAGGTCAAACAGAGGTGGCTGGAATGGGGATTCCCCTGAGTCTCAGCGGCCTCACTTGCTGGCCTTACAAACTGATGGTCTTCTGCAGAAGGTTTGGGCCCGATTTGGGGTCTGGCTCCTGGGAAGAGGCAACCAGAAGAAGTCAGTTTTGGGTAGAGTGGGGGCAGGGGCAGGCCTAGAGGCTCTCTTGGCTCCCTTCCCCAAATTGCCTGGGGTGCTCTTTGTGGGGGAATGGAGGAAAAGCTGCACTCCCGGCCTTTCTCTTCTTTGGAAGAAAATGGGGAATATTGCTTCGTCCAGCACCCCAAGCCCCCAGGCCCCAGCTTGGTATAATAACCAGCTCAGCCCAAGATGTGGCCCCGGGGGTGGGGGAGGGGGGAGGAGGCAGGAGGGCAGGTGGAAGGGACAGATGAAAAAGGGCCGTTGCAGGGCTGTGGCTAACACCAAATGTCACTTCCTCTTTGTGATTTTAAGACATGAGTCATCAAGGGGCTGGGCCACGGTGCTGAGATGAGCAGGACAGTAGAAGGGAAGAAAAGGCTGCCTGCCCCCACCGTGGGCCAAGCTGGGGGAAGGAGGAGGGGTCCTGCAAGGCAGGGCTGCCCCCGGCCCCCCCCCCCAGACCAGGTCTGAAGGAGCTGGCTTGGTGGCTGGTTCTGCAACATCCCCCCCACCACCCCCATAGTGTAAACTTCTAGCACTCCCACCGTGGGCCTCTCATCTCAAACCACCCTCAGTCACAGCACCTGCTGCAGCGTCTCCCAGCAGGAGTCTGTCCGTCACCTAGAGGCTCCTCAAAAGCCAGATCATCAGGCCCTAAGGTCCATGGGAGGGGGCCCAGGAAACTGCATGTTTACCCAACCTTCCAGAGGGTTCTGATGCTGCTCGTGATGTGTGACCCAGGGGCCAGTGGGCTTTTTCTGCACTGTGGGGCTGGGGTCTGAGACACGCGTGGACTGAGTGGGTGGGACCTGGGCGTCTGGGCTGGATTCCTGGGCTCCACCCCAACATCCGCTCATTCACTCACTCATTCACTCATTCATTCATGCACTCACTCATCTCTTCCCTGACTCCTGCACGCACTAGCCCCGCACAAAGTCTTCATGCACGCACGTCGCTTTATCGACACCCTGCCTCTGTGTATCACCTCGTCACCAGGGAAACAGAGGGGGCCATGACTGTGTTCCCCTCCCCCGCCAAGGACCACACAATCCAGCAGCAGGAGAAGCAGCTTGGCTGAGGCTATGGAGGCCGCCAAACTCGCTTGGAATTGCTGTGCCCCTTACTGGCCATCTAAGCTTACTATAAAGTCTGACCCCTCTGTTCCAACCCGAAGCCTGCAAGGCCTCTGGCACAGCGTAGGCCTCCCATAACTGCCAGTCTCACAATTATTAAGAGACAATTATTAAGAGAGAAGAGGGACGTGTGAGTGACTAACCATCCCGAGGTGAGTATTTTGCTAACGGCCTGTAGTAGAAGTCCCAGCCCCTACCCGGCTGGGTTCACAGAGGAGAGAGAGAGAGAGAGAGTTGGGCTTTGGTTTGAAGGACAAAGAGATGATCAAGCAGATGGGAGGGAGAGACATTGCAGGCAGAGGGACCTGAGTGGACAAGGCATGGAGATGGGGGATGTGCGGTTATTTAGGGTGGTGAGAGTGTGAATTTGGAGGAGGTCTGCCTGGCCCACAGGCTGGGCCATTAAATAAAAGCCTTAGCATTTCACTGAAGAGGCAGAGCTCAGTTCCGAAGGCTGTGGAGAGCTATGGGCTAAGGCACTGTTTCTCAATCTCTGTCAACCTTTTGGGCTGGATAAGTTGATTTGGGCTGGATAAGGTCTTCTGTGCATTTTAGGTTATTTATCAGCATCACTGGTCTCTATGCATGCTATGCTGGAGTACCTACCTTTGACCTCTGCAATTGTGACAACCCAGAATGTCTCCAGACATTGCCAGAGGTCCCTGGGGGCAGGGGGCAAAATTACCCCTTGGTCGAGAATTTCTGCACTGGGCAGAATGACGTGGCTGCCCTTGGCTCTTGAGAGCCGGCCCTGACCACACCACGAAAAACAGATTAAAGCAACAAGTGAAGGCCAGAGGGCCAGCTGGGAGGCCACTGGAGAATCACAGGTGAGAGCTGGCCAAGGCCAAAGCCGGGGCTGGGCTGTGGGGCAGGAGGAGAGAGGCCAGGGGATCCAGGCTGGGGCCACGTGTTAACAAGACCCCCGTGCTGTTGCTGAGTTTTACCAGATTCCCCAATGGTGGGTACAATATAGTGGGTGCCAAGGTCAAACCCTGACTTAAAGAGAGTCCTAGGCCACTTGAGCAGGTCACGCTAAGAGAGTCAATGCCAAATGGTTCCCCCAGAACTTGCTGTTGCCCCCTCCCCCACCTAAGGAAGATGTCAAGGTTGGAGAAGCCAAGAGAAAGGATTTTGGGGATGGAGTCACCATTGTGCCTAGTGCCCACTTGGGCCTCTTGGGGAAGAAGGAGGTGCCTCTCTTTATTTGTAGCCAAGCCGGAGGGGCTACAAGGGACCACTCTGGAGCTCGATATCTCAGGAGTTTAGGGACCATAAGACTGACGGGGGGTTCTCTGCTTTGTGTACTACTGAGTGCCCAGCAGCCCAGGGCTGGCAACAGCAGGTGCTGGGTAAAGACTTGTGACACGAACCTTTGACACGAATCTTTGGCTAGGTGGGCCTGAGTGAGACAGGATGCATGGGGTGTGAACTGGGCTCCCATTGGAGGGGATGAGTCAGTGGGATCAACTGGATTTGAGGTGTGTAGGGGACACACATGGAGAACCATTTGCCCCTGCTGCTACCAGGTGACAAGCCACTCCTGGCCTTTGGCTCTCTCTTATCGGACCAGGGAGTCCTCAAAACTGCTCCCAGGTGAGACTTGTAAGGTCCAGAAGAGATCAGTCTGCGGGTTTTAGAGGCTGATGCTGTCTGAGGAGTGACAGCTGGCCGCACCCTCAGCGAGGCCCATATCACACCAAGGTGGGAGCAGGTGCTTTCCCGGCCTCCTGACCAGGAGGCGGGATTTTCCATGCCCCAGGAGCCACTTCCCAGTTTCTCACTCAGCGCCTAGAAGCACCATCCTTGCTGTCTCCATCACGGGGTTGGTGGCCCAGAACAGGGGCCTCAGTACCTCTTTGGGGCAGCCATGCAGTGAGGGGCCAAGTGAATGGCCTCCTGCCACTCTGCCCAGCCCACCCCTGAGAAATGCCTGTGTGCTGGGAGCGAAGACTCTCAGGGCTGGGGGTGTACGTTCTGGTCACTGGCCAGCTGGCCCTGGCATTGAGGTTGCTACTCAGAGTGAAGGGGTGTGCAGATGGCAGCTAGAGTGGGTGCTCAGTCCTGATGCAAACTCCAGGAGAGCCGGCCCTTGTGGGACTTCACCTGGGCCAGCCTGGCTCTGTGCCCCCACAGATTCCTGGAAGGCTTCTGTCCCAGCCTCTGTTTACTTGTTAGCCACAGGGGACTCAAGGAGGAAGGCAGTGCAGGGTCTGGCTTCCTGAGAAGGACCTGAAGAATATTTAAGAATAGATGAACAGATGAATCATAGTAATAACAACTAATATGTATACAGAACTTATTAAGTTACATGTATACTTATTTTGTAAGTACACATACATATGCAATGTATATACTACGTATATTATGTATCTTTCAATTTTCATAATAACTCTATGAAGTTGACACAGTGATTCAGACCCAGGTGGTCTGGCTCTAGCGTCTGAATAAATGAATGATCTAGAATCGGAGTGGTCTCCCCAGAGGTACTGTCGACTTTGTGGGATGTTCTTCCAAATTACTGCCACAGCCTGTCAGGAACGGGAAGCCATTCCCCTGCGGGGGTGGGAGGGGTAAGTGGTCATAAAGGAGGTCTAGACGCACAGCCTCCGGGCAGCCGCGAACGCGGTGCGAGCGGGTCCCCCATGCGGGTCTCCTGCCCCACTCTAGGAGGAGGACGTAGGGGGACGTAGGGGCGTTAGAGGGAGGTTGAGGGGTCACCGAGGGCTGGCAGTGGCTGGCGCTAGAGGTGTCGCCCCAAGAGCCGGGTTAGCAGAAGGGGATGAGGGTCCAGACAGCCCGCGGCGTCTGTGAGCGAGGTGCGGGGTCGTCGCGGGACGCGAAAGGAGGGCGGAGGAGGCGTGTCCTCTGGCCCCGCCCCCCGCTCCCTCTAGCCCCGCCCCGCTCCCTCTAGCCCCGCCCCGCTCCCTCTAGCCCCGCCCCCGCTCCATCTAGCTCCGCCCCCGCTCCCTCTAGCCCGGGAGCCGCCGGCTTTCGCTTTCAGTCGCAGGCGCGGGAGCGCAGCGGAGCGTGCGAGCAGCGAGGGCGCCGGCCCGCCGACCCCCGCCCGCGCCCGGCCGCCGCCGCCGCCGCCGCCGCCGCCGCCGCCGCCGCCGCCGCCCGTCCCCATGGGGCCCGCCGCGCTCTGGGCCGTGCTGGCCGTCGGACTGCAGCTCTGGGCCGCGGGCCACGCCGTGCCCACTCAGGTGGGTGCCTCGCGCGGCTAACGGGGAGCGCCCGCTCCGCACGCCCACCCGGCTGGCGCGCACTCCCCCACCCCCCCGGGCCCCGGGGAGCCCCGGCGGCGCCGTGGAGCTGCCGGGGTTTGGCACATTTTCGCGCCAGGGCGTTTGGGGATCCCAGCGAAATCCCCGCCGGACCCTGGACCTCAACGCCGTTACCCCTGCGACTGCCGCGGCCAAGCCTTCCTTCCCGCGGGGCGCAGGGGGTGGTCTGTACCGGGGCGCTGGGCATCCTCTTCAGATGACTTCCTCCTCCTCGGGGCTATATGGTTTTCCTCTTTCTTCGAAATACCAGGGCTGCTGGTCTGAAAGAACCAGCAGTAAGCGCCTCATGAAGGCACATTTGGACCGTGGGGCTGTGTCCCCTAGCCTTTGCCCAGACCCCTTCCGCAGGGGCCACCTGGTGTGTCCAGCGGCCATTCCAGAGCCTCTTGTCTGTGGGCTCCAGGGTCATGGGGAGGAGACAGTGTCCTCAGGCCTCCCCTGAGGGCCTGCGTCTGAGCTCTGGGGACAGACGTGGTTACTGGGCAGACTGGTCTCTAAGGAGCTCCAGGAAAAAGGAGAGCGCTGAGACCCCAGAGCTGTTATTTCATCCTAACTGCACCCACCATAAAAGCAAGGCAGAGGGATTGCTATGTTCTCTGTCCTTTTTGGCTGTCTCCATGGTCTGATAAGGTAAGGTAAGGGACCCCATTTTACAGAGAAGGAAAACAGAGGCTCAGAGAACTCATATTTCATGGAGGGGCAAAGCGGGTACTCTCGCTTCAAAGGGGACATCTCTTCCTGTCCCCGACGGCTGGGGAGGAGGCGTGCCTTCCACCTTCACGATTCTACTCCGATAGACGCCTGGTGTGTGCCGACCCGTCTGGACATCTTGACCTGGGAGGAAGCTGGGAAGAGACACTGGCTCACACAGAAATGTGGGATGACTCAATGGCCCAGGCTAAAGACATCTTTCGAGTCCAGTTCTTGAGGGCAGAGGATGGAGGTTGTGGGACCAGAGTGACTCACCAGCAGTGGGTGCCAGGGCAGAGTGGGTCCTGGGTGCTCCAGAGGTTGTCCTGGAAACGAAGGTGGTCCCGGGTTAGCAGAGGCCCAGTTCTGAGAACTGAGTGTGGGTGTCACTGGCTGTGGTCCCCAGCCTGACTGCAGTGCCTCAGGTGTCATCCTGCTCCGGCGGCATGCAGGTCCCTGGGGGAGGCGGCACACGGCTTCTCTGCAGCGTCCAGGACCTCAGCCCCGAGTGGCAGAGTCGTTGAGGGGTTTCCCTCGCATCTCTCACTTCCCTCCCCTCTCGACTGGCTCCTGTGTCATCTCAGGTCCCCTCCTCTGGGACCGTCTGTTTGCACAGCCAGTGCGCCCTATCCCACCACTGGGGGGACCCTCCTCAAGGAGGAGCGTCTCTCATGACCCTGCCCGAGGAGCCTCCTGGGGCTCCCAGGGGATGAGGCAGAAACTCCCCCAGGAATCCCAGGCCAGAGTGAGTGAGGCGTCTGAGTCCTTGCTGCCACATCTCTGCATCTGTACCCAACGCCCTGGGAAACACATGTACCCCGAGCCGTCCCCTTTCTGTGGTACACCCCTGACCCCTTCCTTCAGGGCCTTTTGCAAGTGCTACACCCTGCAGGAAAGACATTCTTCTTCCAGCTGAAGAACCCTTGTCCGTCTGCTTTTAAACTGGTTGTGTCTTGTTACCTCAATAGATGCAAAGTTCTCTGAGGATGGGGGTCCGTGGGGTCCTCTTTCTTCTCATGATTACCAGCACAATAGCTCCAGTTTTTTGAACACCTACTAAGTGCCAGGCACTGTGTGAGGACTTCACTAGGGGATCTGGCTGGAACCGCCCTTACAGTAACTCCTATAAGGTAGATGGTGCTGTTCCCATTTAGAGATGTGGAAAATGAGGCCCAGAGAGGCTGACGTGTCTCAGAATTACAGAGCTGGGGGCTGGGGTGGGAGGAATGTGAATGCATACCTGCTTGGTTCCGAAGCTCCTTGCACTGTTCCCTCCGCGTGCCCGCATCCCTGCTCCTGCTCAGCAATGTTGGCTGTAACTAGGTCAAGCCCCCCAGGCCACCTGAACCAGGTGCAGGTCCAGCAGACTCGCTGGGTCATCAGGGCTCTTGCCGCCTTTAAACACTGTATTTGCCTGTGGGTGTAGGAGGACTCATTCGTTCATGTAGTCATTCATTCAATGGATAAATAAATGCCAGGAAAGCTGGCAGGACAGGGGCGTGCTTGATGCCCTGTGATGGGGATGGGCAGGGCCCAGCAGTCTGGCTTTTTTGTCGTTGCTGGGGAAGGGGCTGAGGGGTCTCTACCTGCTGACCTGCATACCTAGCCCTGGAAGCCTTTGAGGCAGAGGGGCTGCTGTTGCCTCCTCAGTACCCAGGGACCTGGGGCCAGCTCAGATTAGGGGAGAGGTTGGCCACTGGAGTGGAGATGGGTGATCAGGGTATATCTGCTGTCCAGGGATGTCCCCGTGCCTCCAGCCTCATAGCTCAGAGGGGGACCTGTGTGCTGACTGAGGATGTGGCCCAGCGGTGGGCAGTGGCCAGGTGCCTTGATGCAGTGCCGTTCACTCATTCATTCCCCCGACATTTATGGATACCTGCTCCAAGCCCAGCCAAGTGCTGCGCTCGAGGGACCCCAAGATGACCGTGACCTGGCTCCAGCCTTCCAGGAGCCACACTGTCATTGGTCAAAGACCTGGGCTCTGCCCCGAGATGCCCTTGTCACCGAGCGTCTGTTTTCCCGTGTATGGATGTGGAAAGTACTTCCCACCTTGCCAAGTGGGTGTGAAAGGTGTTGGAGCAGACAAGGCTGAGAACCCGCCTGGCTTTCTGTGTCAGAGAGAGGCCCTCACTCTCGTCCTGGGGCCTGGCCCCGTGGGTCCTGGAGTGCTGTCCCTCCCAGGCAGGGCTGGGAGACGTTTTATGGCCCGGACCATCCAGCGCCTCCTGAAGGAGTAGCCGGGAAGGTCGTGTGCAGACAGTTGCATGTGTGTGTGCCTGTGCACGCGCGTGTGTGTATGTGTGTGTACATGTTATGTTCAGCTCTGCGTACCAACTTAGTTCTCGGCTGGATGCCACGCAGGCTGCCTGCGTCCCTGCTCCTCAGACGCACCCCACACGTGCCTACTCCAGGGCCGGTAGCCCCTGGTCTCATTCCCTCAGAGAGGCCCCCTCTGACTGCCCTGCCTGCAAACGCTGCCCCCGAGTCCTCTCACTCCCCAAGCTGCTTCGTTTTCTTCTGTAACACTTGTGCCCTGTTATTTCTTTCGCTTGGATTGTGTCTTCCCAGGAGGATGTACACAGGGTGAGAGTGGGGACTTGTCGACAGCTGCAGACTCCTAGCCTGGCACAGCGCATCTCCTCCTCAGCACTCGTGATGTGGTCGTTGTGGGCACAGTCCTGCACATCACAGGATATTGAGCAGTGTCCCCAGCCTTTACCCACTAGATGCTAGTGGCAGCCCCCCTTCCGTTGTGACAGTTAACAGTGTCTCCAAGATATCACTAAATGTCCCCTGGGGGAAATTTCTCCTGGTTAAGAAGCACTAGCCTAGAACAGTGCCTGGCACGTAGTAGGTGTGCAAAAAATATTGAGTAAATGTCCAAAAGTATTCATCTGACTTTTGTTAGGGACCTTGCATTACGGATGAGACAGATGAGTTTGAAGAGCCAGAGGTGACAGGCCTGGGTTCCAGTCATCTCCCTCTCTCTGGGCCCGTGTCTCTTTTGCAGCTGGGGGTGCTCTCCCCAGAGTGCTTGGCCCTTCACATCCCTACCCTGGTTTGTGATGGGGCCACCCACTGGCAGTGACTCAGGGCCCCAGTAGGCATGTGACTTGCCCGGAAGCAAGCAGGGAGGGTAGCTGGGGCTGAGGGCAGGCAGAGGGGTGTCGCCGGAGAAACGGGAACAAAGTGGAGATGCTGCGCCTGGTTCCGGACACTCTGCCAGCCACGGGGAAGCAGGATTGATGACTTAGGGGAAGGGCTCGGGCTCAGAATCATACAGAGCTCAGCACAAACCCTGTTCTGCTGCTCACAGGCTGGACCACCTTGGCAGGTCTTTCTATCTCTGCGTTCTCGTCTGTGAAATGGGAACGATCCCCACCTCACTGGCTGGTTGTCAGGGTTCCAAGTACCGTGTAGGCCGTGCAGCCCCCTGGCGGCCGTTTGAGCTTCCGTGGCTTTGCGGGGCCTGAGCGGACGTTGAGGTCCCGGGACAGTGCTTGGGTCTGTCTCTGTGCCACAGAGCCCTGCGGCGTGGGTGGCAGCCCACCGGTCGCCCAGAGCTCCTGCCCAAATCCCTGAGACTAAGTCCCCTCCTGCCTGGCTATGCTTCCTGCCCAGATGCTCCCTAGCTGGGCCTCTCATGCCACCTGCCCAACCGTCAGGCCTTAGAACCCGGGCACGTGGTAAAGGCTGTGGGTCCAGAAAATGTTACCCTGCCCCTCCCCACTCCTCTCAGTGAGCGGCAGGTGCTGTACGTCATTCGAGGCGAGCGAGGGGTTACAGGTGGCACAGGATGGAGGAATCTCATGATCTCTGCGTGAAGGGGCTGCAGAAGGCCTCAGCTTTCCCACCTGCAAGACGGGCACTGCTGACTGTCTCTGAAATCTCATCCATCCGTCGTCTCTAACCTCTGTGGTGCTGAAGGTTCTGTTTACTCGTAACCCTGAGGGGGGAGCCCCGGGCCAGCGCTTCTGAGGTCATGCTGTCCATTCCCACCGGAGTCCCCGTCTGGCTTGCTGTGTGTCTTTAGACATCCCTGTCTGTGAAACCCAATGGCACTGGCCCCAGGGCGCTCCTGGAACGTTGGGGGACGTGTCTGCTCTGCTTGTGCTTGACAGAGGCCACAGACTGGGGGACGAGGGGGCCTAGACGTTGCCCCAGTGAGGTGAGCCCAGCGCCCCCCACCGTTAGCATTTGTGCTTCCTCGGCTCTCTGCTTGCTGACTTCAGTCCCACTTCTTCGGCTGGGATGGCTTCCTGGACTCGTCATGCCTGTGGCGTCGAGAACTCCTGGCGGCCCATCCGCTGGCCTCGGGCAGAGCGGGATTGTGGGTTTCCGCCTCCTCACCCCTGAGGGCCCAGCTGGCACCGTGGGCAAGTTCATGCTGTGGGCATCCACTGCAGGGCCAGCCGTGCAGAGCCCACGGGTTCAAAGACGCCCTGAGTGGGAGTTCAGTTTCCTGGAGGAAACCCTTTGTCACCAGTGATGGGCACGTAGCCCGACCCCGGTTCCGAGTCTCGCGGGCTTCCTTCACAGCCCGGGGCTTTGGGCCATCGTCCCCTTCTGCCGAGCTGTCGACAGCAGGATGGGGACTCTGCAGCTCAGGGCCCACCCTGCTGGGGCCCACGTCATTTTTCCACTGTGGCGTGTTGTGAGGTCACCAGTAGTGGTGACACCACTGTGGTTTGGGGTGCACGCTCGGCAGGAGGAAGTGTCTGTTTACTGCCTGGAGTCTGGAAGAGCAGATTTCCTCCTGCCCCGAGTGTGAGCGATGCCGGGGGCAGTCCAGTGCCGGGGGCAGCTGTCCAGGAGGCCCCAGCGTCCAGCTCTGGTCTCACGTGTGCCGTGCTTTCCTGTCGGCTGTGACACACGGCCCACCTTCCTGAGCCTCCGTGCCATCTGAGCAGAGGAGTGGGTGGAGCGGGCTCCAGCCCAGGTGTCACCTGTGGAGGTCTGTGCTTGCTAGGCTGTTGTCGTGGCTAGAGCGAGCTGGCCCGCTGGCAGCGCCCTCACACCAAGCACGCTTCCCGGGCCCAGGTGGGCCAGCCGCCCACGGGCTTGTGGCAGCAGACACACGTGGGCACAATGTGGGAGAGCTGGCAGCGAGGCATGACTTCGAGGGCCACGGGGCGCTGGGCCCTCCAGAGGTCAGAGCACCCTCACTCTGTCCCCGGCTTCAGAGCTGGGGCCTGGGGCCGACTTAGCCACTCTGACCTGAGACAGGGCAGAAATCCCCAGGGGTTTTTGTTTTGCTCTGCCCTCTAGACGGTGATTTGCCCGCCCGTCTGTTTCAGTCTGAGCTCGGCCTGCAGTGGGCATGGCTGATGCGGGCGGCCAGGGCTTCGGGGAACTGAGTGGGCCGGAGGGCGAGAGCAGAGTGGGAAGGGGTTTGGAGGCCAGCCGGCGGGCCATCTTCCTGGCTGCTCGTGGGAGGCCTTCTCAGATGCCTGTCAGGAGAATCGCCACGGGCTGCCCAGTGACCGGAGCGTGGGGCTAGGAGTGGAGGGGGTGGTCTGAGGCTCAGCTCTGGCTCAGCCTGCAGCTCAAGAGGGGCTTGGCCACTTTCCTCCTCCACCCTGAACCTCAGCTCTCCCTGCAAGGGGACTGAGACCTGCCAGCACCCTCGCTGTGCAGTCCTTGGGCTGCAAATGTTCTCCTGGGAGAGGTGGCGAGGGGCATTGGTGGCTTCAAACGGGGGAGAGGGGCTGGAGGGACGTGGCCCCTGCCCAGAAGGCCCAGGTCTGGACTTGACAGTGAGTCCCTAGGGAAGGGCTCCCAGCACTTACTTAGTGGGACTCCTGCCAGCTTCCTGAGCATCCCTGCCTGTCCTTCCTCCTGCTGACCCACAGCCCGGCTTCTGCCGGCCACTCACAGAGGCTCCAGCTTGCCCCTGGTGAGCCCGTCAGCCGCTGCTCCAGTCTCCTGTTCCAGATTCATGATTCCGCTCCTCCCTGTCCTGTCCTGCCAGCAGTCTCGAGCCCCGCCCCACCTCTCCTTTCCACTCCCTCTGTCCCCCACCCCGCCTATCCTCTTCCCCCCTTCCCCAAACACATATCCCTTGGCTTCACTCTCTTCCTGGCCTGACCCCTTGGTCACTGCCCTCTTTTCTTGTCACCATCTGGCCCCGTTCCGGGACCTCTTCCCACAGTCCCACACAGGAGCCTTTCTAAAGGCTGAGCCTTGAGGGTGGGCAGGGCTGGGGTCAGTGGATCTTAGGAGGAAGACGTGGAGGCAGGAATAGTGGGGACAAGGGCTACACCGTCCTAGCTGGAGCAAAAGGCTTATTAGGGGAAATGATGACACGTAAGGCCCTAAGCCGTTTGGGGCCAGTTTATGGGAATGGTAATCATCCATTATGCTAAAAAGTTGTACCAACTATAATTTTTGGAGTGCTTGCCAAACACTGTGTGTGTGTTATCTGGACCCTCACAACAGCCCCATGGGATAGGTGCTGTTATCAGTTCCATTCTGCAGATGAAAAGACTGAGCTTTATTAATCTTGTTTATTTAAAAAAAGCTCCTTTGATGCTGCCCACCAGTAAGAGGGGAGCCTGGATTCCAAGTGAGGCGTCTTCACTCCAGAGTCCATGCTTTCGGCTTCCGCACGCACCACCTATCAGGAGCTGAGGTGGTGGGAAGCTACTGAGGGCTTTTGAGCAAGAAAGTGACCAGGACACAGGATATTAGGAAGAACACTGGCTTCAGTGGGGAGGACAGACTGTTGCAATATCTTGGGCAAGAGCCCTGGGCTGAGGCAGTAGCAGTGGAACAGGAAGGAAGGACTGACGGCTTTGAGGAGGAGAAGGAGGCCCTTGGGCTGGATGAAAGACCTAGGGTGGGGGACAGAAGTACTCAGAAGTTAGGGGTGCTGTCCCTCTCCACCCCGTCCTGCAGCATGAGGCCCTTCTGGCCTCAGCCCTGCCCCAGCCGGAGCCAAGTGATCTGATTCTGGGTAACGTCAGCCTCGTGTGTTCCCGGAGCTCTTGTGGTCAGCCACAGGGTGAGCCTGGCTTTAGTCAGCCCAGCCACCGCTGGGCGGGCACGAGACTGGGCTGGGCTGGCCCAGGCATCTCAGGTGTGAGATGTGCTGTGTCTCCACTGGCAGAGGAGCAAGACCCCTGGGGGCCTGACTCTGCTGTCAGAGCACCTGGGGACCCCTGAGCTCCTCTCTGAGCTTTGGTTTTCCTCAGTGGTAACAGGAGGATAAAATTGTCCCTCTCTGTCACCTCCCGCTGGGGCCGGGATGCAGCGGGAGAGTGCAGTGAGCCGAGGGCTGGGATTGACATTCAGGGGGTGCTTCGTGGGTGCCAGGCAAAGGCCTAGTGCACCGCATGCACTGAGTGCCTTAGATCCTCACAGCACCCGGGGCGGGGCACCGTCACTTTCCCCCATTTTATGGGGGAGGCAGTCGGGCACAGAGGTTAAGCTCTGTGCTCCGGCTCTCAGCTCAGAGACAGCACCAGGATTCTACCCCAGGTGGTCAGGCTCCAGAGCTCGGTGCTAAAAACACCACCCAGAGGTATTGGTGGCCACAGCAGCTGCGAGGGGCTCTTATCTGAAAGCTGCCCCCTAGTCTCCCCGGCTCCCCATAGCGACGCCTCCCCTTCTCTTTATTAGCCCATTTCCTGCCCAGTTCTCATGCTGGCCCCAAACTCATTTCAACTAATGGAAATTAAAACGTTTGCTTCTGTTAGGTACCTGCTTCGGGCCACGCGCTGGGCTGGGTGTAGGGCGATGAGTAATAAAAACCCTACACATAACGCTCAGCTCTTACTACCGGCCCGCACGGTGCCGAGCACTCGACACAAGTTGACTCAGTGAATCATAACAGCCCTATGTGCGGGTCCCCATTTTATAGATGACAAAGCCGAGGCTGCTGAATGGCACCACTGGGAGTGCAACCTGGGTGTCTGGCTCAGCTCACACGTGTGTGTGTAGAGGGGGATGTAGTCCCTGCCCTAATGGGGTGACACAGGAAAACAATTAACGAAAAAGTGGTCTGGGCTGAATAGAGATCTACTCGGGTTGTTCTTGGGACTCCCAGGAGGGACCTCTGACCCCATCTGGAGGCTCAGAATTTTCCTTGAGAGGATGGTGGAGAGAGAAGACTTTTGACAAAAGCTGGAGTTAGCCTTACAAGGGGGTGGGGCCGAGAGACAAGCGTAGAGGAGGGTGAGGAGCCGGGTGCTGGTCGGCATGAGAGGCAGTGGTGGTGATGGTGCAGGGTGAGGTGAAGACGGGGTGGGAGATGCTGGCAGGCGGGGCATTGAGAATGGTGAGCTCCGGCCGGAAGGCAGTGGGGCCCCTGTCAGCTTTTAAGCAGGGCCAGCCTTGCATGTAGGAAGGTGGCTTCATGTCCATCTGGAAAGGCTGGGGACCAAGGATAAAGATGCTGAGCTGGCAGGAGATGCTGAGGGTAGGGGATGTGGGAGCTTTGGGAACCTGAGGAGGTGACAGTGACAGGCCTTAAGAGAAAGGAAGCATTGGGGCTTTCTCTGCAAAGGGACTGAGGGTTCCCTGGGGCAGGCACCATGCCCTGGAGTCTTTGTGTCCCAGCACTTAGCAGAAAGCCTTGTGTTAAGTACCGGATACCAACCCAGGCTTCCTGTCTGCACGCCCCCCCACCCCAACTTCTAAAGCAACATCACAGGGAGCAGGACGGGGAGTGGGATGTGTCACCCCTGTGCCACCGCCTGTGATGTGGTTGGTCCTTCCTGACGCAGATGCTAAGCCTCTCCGTGACGGCAGACGAGCCTGGCCCTGGTGTCGTCACTGTGTCGCCCTGGCCTGATGTGGCTGCACCCCACAGTACGCGGGGCTCCCACAAACCCCCTAAGATGGAGGCCCCAACGGCTCTGCCGCTTCCCACCACGCCTCGGGGCCCCGGGGACCTGTCATGCAAATGAAGTGGTTTCTCTATTGCTTGAAGGCAGTTTCCACCTGTGTACGGGACCCTGGTTCTTGGGCAGACACCTCTGCCCCTCCCCACAGCTGTGGTGTCTGTCCCTGGGACCCTGGAGATCCGGTAGCCCGGGTGGGGGGCCGCTGACCCCACCTGCACCTTGCTCACTGCGTGTTCCCAGAGGACTCGCGCCCCATCTGGGCCCCTCATCTGTGAAATGATCACAGGGCATAACCTTGTCCGAGGACGCAGAGGCAGGTATACCGGTGAGTGGCTCCCGTCTGCCGCTTGCTGGCCACGTGGCCTCGGACACGATGTCAAATCTCCGGAACCGTTTCTGTGTCTCTGAACATGGGGTCACACTGACCTCGCTGAGTTGGTGCAGGGACGGGAGAGAATGCATGCGCGTGAGCGTGCAGCGCTGTGCATGCAGCAGGCACTTCTTCTGGGTCTGGGCAGTCTCCCTCGGGCTCCCTGGCTCTGAGCAAAGAGCATTTGAGAGGCGAGCTACTCCCCGAGGCCTGAAGCTTCTCCTTGTGGCATCCTTCCCACCTTGTCCCCTCCCTGCTGTCAGCTGGCTGTCAGCAGAATCCCTGCCCAGGGCGCTCCCTGGAGAGGCTGGGAATGTGACCCCTTCCCATGGGTATTGGTGTCTAAAGGGAGTCTCCAGAAAATGAAAAAGCCTCGAACATCCCAAAGCTCCCTCAAATGGTGGCATGGAAAGAACAGGGCACCTGAGTCTTAGTGCTTTCGGTGACACTGTCTTAATGGCGGCCACTTCTTCCTCCTTTCCCAGGCCTGTCCTTCTTTGTCTTCCTCTCTCTCACTGTCTATTTATAAATAGGAGAAGGGACTGAAGGCCCCCCCCACACCCCTTGGGTACACGCTGGGTCTCGGTCTGGGCAGGAAGTCAGCTGGTGCGGCGTTGCCCGGTTCCCAAGAGGCGGACTTCAGGATCAGAGACCTGTGTGGCCTCGGCTCTGGCCCCCTCGGTGAACTGGTCTCCTCCAGCCTGAACTGGTCTCCTCCAGCCCTCGTGCTGCTAGCAGCGGTTTCTGCTCCTCCAGGGTGAGGGTAGGGATGGAGTCGGGAAGGGAGGGAGCAGCAGGCAGGAAGAGTCTTGCCTGACTCACTGAGGGGGCCTCGTCCGGCGGGAGTCCGCTCCCAGCAGGCCTCCGAGGCTTGCAGTCTTGCAGAGACCCACAGCCACGTTGCTGTTGCTTATCCTGGACACTGTGTCCTCTGGCCGCTTAATGGACTCCCAGTCCCTGGGTTTTGGCCACTCACCTAGACTCTTTATTTTGGGGTCCCATCACTTCTCCAGGTGTTCCTTTTCAGTAAATCCCCTTTGAGACAACCCGGGGCCACTACCCTGGGAAGCCCACATCCCCCTCTCTCTGCCCCAATGACGCCCCCACCCCACTGTCATAGTAGCTGGCCTTCCACGGTCTCCTGACTTCAGGCTTCTCAAGGGATTGGCCAGGGGTCAGCCTGTGGGTGACCCCATAACTCCAAGGGTCACAGGTCAACTTCCCCACCCTTGCCCCCTCTTTTGCAAGACCCACACAGGCCACCTAGCCCCTCACTAGGACCAGGCACCTTGCTGCCCAGGGTCTTGTCCTCGCCTAGCCCATTCTCAACCCAGACCAGGACGGGAGGAGCCCAGTTCTAATATTCCTCCTGACACAAGTCTATAGCTCAGGGCCTTTACGCATCCTCAGAGTGCCCCCATGGGTCCCCTGGGAGTGTGGGAGAAGACGATGGACCCAAGTGAACACCCTCTGCCTTTGCTCCTACAAAACCCCAGGAGGCGGCAGGACAAGGCATTATGTCGCCATTTTACAGGTGACAATATTGCGTGTAGGAGAGAGTAAATGACGTCCCCAGGTCCCCTCGGACTAGCACATGCCCCTGGATGCTTTAACCCAAGTCTTACGTTTCTCCTGTGAGGCCTGTGTGTAACTGCGGGGACAGACGTGTCTGGCCGCTTTCTTCCCAGGAGCCACCTGCTCAGACTGCTCTCACCCCGCGAGAGGGGATGAGGGGCACAGGCTGGGGCATGGAAGCCCCACCCCACACCCACTGTCAGCCTTGGCTTGCACCCCAGCCCTCACCTCTCAGCTCATTCAGTTTTTCCACCTCTCATGTGGGTGGGCCACCCACCCACCCCGTATTTCTGAGGTCTTGGGAGGGGCTGAGCTTTTGACACTCATCTTTAAGAAGCCAGAGCTGGAGGACTGGTCAAGATGGCTTAGGCAGGGGTCCCCAACCTCTGGGGTTGTGGACCAGTACCGGTCCATGTTCTGTTAGGAACTGGGCCTCACAGTAGGAGGTGAGTAGTAGGCAAGCTAACCTTCATCTGTATTTGCTGCAACTCCCCAGCGGTAGCACCACCGCCTCAGCTCCACCTCAGATCGTCAGGCGTTAGACTCTCATAGGAGCACCGGTCCTCGGTGCCACAGAGGTTGGGGACTGCTGGCATAGAGGGTAGAGGCTTTGTACTACACCTCTTGTAACCACACAAAAATGTGACAAAGCCATGGAGCAAACGGCAAGTAGAGGGATCTGGGGTTTGGATGAACAGAATCCTCTACAACTAGAGAGAGAAATAAGAAATCGCCTTGGAACAGTAGGAGCGGGCGCAGACACAAGGCTGCCTGATCCCACACAGGCTGAGTGACACAGTGGCCACGGCAACTGCAGCTGGGCAGGTGCAGATGTTCCTCGTAAAGGGACCACTACCAGATTTCTGTGGTGATGGACTCGTTCTCTCTGAGCTCCAGCACTGAGGCTGCTGCTCAGGAGGTTCCAGGGACATACGAGGGGATGCTGAGTTGTCAGGCTTTGAGGCCAGGGCCAGAGTGGGGGCTTTCTCCCAGACAGAAGTGCCGGTGGTATCCATTGTTCCTTTGCTGAGCCCTCCCCGCACCCAGTGTGCAGACACAGGCACCGCTGTAGCAGAGACATCATCAAACTGGGTAACAGAGGGCGCTCTGCCCAGGGGATTCCCCGAAACTCTGCCGCTCCCAACTTGTGGCCCCACCCAAATCATATCAGTGGTGTCCTTGGAGTGCCCTGTGCCCCTGACAGAGCAGCTCTAAGCCCTGCACTGGTAGCAGCTGGCCTTGGTTTCTGGCATGGCCTCTTGAGGAAACTGTAAGCACAGCACAGGTGGTAGCCATCGGTGAATTGCTTGCTGGCTCTTACCGGGTGCTTCTGGAGGGGCACAGGCTGGGGCCTAAACTTGGCCTGCTGCTGGACCCCTCTCAAGACTGTGCCACGGGGCCCCACAGAATACCTACTGCACAACGCCATGCTACTGAGACCGGGAGACTTAGGAACTTTACCTAGTACATAGAAAGAAACAAGGAAAGGAAGCCAAAATGGAGAGACAAAGAAGCATGTCCCACATGAAAGAAAAAAAAACAGAGTTCCAGAAAAAGATCTAAACAGAGTGGAGTCAAGCAGTCGACCAGATGCAGAGTTCAAAACGCTGGTCCTAGGATGCTCAGGAAACTGAGGGGAGGAGTAAATGAACTCAGTGAGAACTGTAACGTAAAAACAGAAATGGAAACTGTAAAAGGAAACCAGTCAGGACTGCAATATCTGAGATAAGAGTATACATTAGAGGGGATCAACAAAGTGGATGAAACAGGATCGAGTTACTGATGGAGGATGGGGTAGCAGAAGACACTCAATCAGAACAGCAGCAAGGAAAAAGCATCCAAAACATGAAGATAATTTAAGGAGCTTCTGGGACAACATCCAGCATAACAACATTCACATCATAGGAGTACCAGAAGGAGAAGAGAGAGCAAGACATGAAACACCTATTTGAAGAAATAATGATGGAAAACTTCACTAACCTGGTGAAGGAAATAGACATACAAGCCCAGGAAGCTCAGAGAGTCGCAGAAAAGATGAGCCCAAAGAGGCCCACACCAAGATACATCACCATCAAAATGCCAAATGTTAACTACAAAGAGAATCTTAAAAAGCAGCAAGAGAAAAGCAGTTAGTTACCTACAAGGGAGCTCCCGTAAGACCGGCAGATGATTTCTCAAAAGAAACTTCGTAGGACAGAAGGGCTTGGCACAAACTATTCAAAGTAATGAAAACTCAGGATCTACCACCAAGATAACTTCATCCAGCAAAGCTATCATTTAGAGTCGAAGAACAGGTTAAAAAAAACTCCCCAAATAAGAAAAAGCTAAAGGAGTTCATCACCAAGCTAGTGTTATAGGAAATGTGGGAGGGACTTCTTTAAGAAGAAAAATTATGTATCAAAAATATGAATGAAGAATGGTATAACCACATATCTATCAACAAGTACTTCAAATGAAAAAGAATTAAGTGCTCTAATCAAAAGATGAGGTGGCCGAGTGGATCAGAAAACAAGACCCCTACCCATGTTGCCTACAAGAGACTCACTTCAGATTAAAAGGCACAGACTAAAAGTAAAGGGATAGAAAAGGATATTGCACAATGGACCTAGAGGGTATTGTGCTGAATGGAGTAAGTCAGAGAAAGACAAATGCCATGTGATTCCACATTCATGTGGAATCTAAAGAACAAAATAAACAAAAAAAGCAGAAACAAACTCATAGATACAGAGACCATTTTCAGGGTTACCAGATTGGAGGGGGAACAGGGAGTTGGTGAAAAAGGGGGAAGGGATTAAGAAGTACAGATGAGTAGTTACAAAATAGTCATGGTGACATAAAGTATAGCATAAGGAATATAGTCAATATAATATATTCATATGGGGCAGAGGGATACTAGATTTACTGGGGTGACCACTTTGTGAGTTATATAGATCTCACATTACTATGCCGTGCACCTGAAATTAATATGATATTGTATGCCAACTTTAAAAAATAAAAATATATTATTAAAAAAAGAAAATACAGGTTACAAATATTCTATATAAAATTATCTCTGCTATTTAAAATAAAAAGACTGGAAATGCAGAAACAAACAAACAAACAAAAAAAGCCACTGCCAAAGCTGGAAAGGGTTTAGAGCACCAACCAGACCCCCACCACCGTTTTGCAGATGAGGAAACTGAGGCACAGAGAAGCCAGTTACCACCCACAGCAGACGGGGTGCCTGGTGGGAGGGAAGACCTTGGGGGTAAGTCTTGGGGGTTGAAGTCTATTCTTTCTGGGGTGGGGGAGACACAGGCGTCCCCTTGATGCTAAGGACACACTGGGCCAGGTAAGGATTTCTCGTGGAGGCTCGGTGTTCTGAGTGGGGACCGTCACGGTACCGACCTCCGGGTGCTGGGATAAAGACTCACAGGGTGATGTGTGTAAACGACCCTGCAGGGTGCCTGGCTGGCTGGGAGCAAACTCCTGGGACAAGGTGCTGCCACCGCTTTTGTCTCCTAGCTCCCTGCCAGACACCCTTGCCTCCCTGGGGTGCCTGGAACACGCTCTACTCACAGACTCCTACCTTTGAGCTTTCGCTGCCCCTGCTCCTTCCTGCCCGGGAGCTGCCAGCCGGAGGATGGGCCCTGTCAGGCTCCTTGGAACACAGGCAGTTCTGGGAAGAGCTTGGTCTTAGGTGCTGGATGTCACTGCCTGCTGTAGAAGAGCGGCTGGATGTGAGGTTCCTGGTGGTCTCCTGGCAATCCAGGTCAGAGCTGAGGTCAGAGTCAGAGGCTGTTGGCCTGAGGCCGAGAGGGGTCCCCAGCATTGTATGCATGTGTGTGTGTGTGTGTGTGTGTGTGTGTGTGTGTGTGAGAGAGAGAGAGAGAGAGAGAGAGAGAGAGAGAGAGAGAAAGAGAGAGAGAGAAAGAGAGAGAGAGAGCCTGAGAGAGAGAGAGAGAGAGAGCATGTGTGTCCGTGTGAGCCAGTGCCTTAGTCCCTGCTTGGCATGGAAGTGGATAAATGGGAGCTGGTGACATGGCAGTGACGCAGAGGGCAGACCCCAGGAGCTGGCTCCTTCGGCTGCCCTGAGGAGGGAGCCATCGACTGACTTCTCCAGTGGGACCAGGGCAAGGGTCACGTCCCTGCTCTGCCCTCTCCTTGCACGATGAACTCAGACAAGCGACCTGATCTCCCTGAGCTGTGAAGTGGGCACAAGCCCGCCTGCTTTTGGGGGCCGAAGTGGGATTTTGTAAAGTGCCGGTGACCTTGCCTGGCCCATAGTAGGTACTTAACGAATGTCCCATTGTGTTCCTTCCTCCCTGAAGGGCTGCAGCTGAGAACCTGGAGGAGTGATGAGGTCGCGTGGTGGGAGGGGGTGCTGAGTTTCTGGGGGTCCTGGGCCTGGGTCGAGGGGGTAGGAGAGCCGAGAGAAGGGAGGCAGCTTTGAGGGCAGCAAGGAGGACAGCTCTTCTGGTGTAGCCTTGAGCACTACATCCTGTCACCCCTCTGAGCATCTCTGAAATGTTGGTGAGGAGCCTCTGTGAGACAGTGGATCGAGCTCGCACAGCTGCCCCTGGGGCGTGGTGGGTGCTGGGTGCACATTAGCCGCTCCTGACTGTGGGCGTCTCCCGTGGTGGGCAGACGAGGCCCGTGTGGAGGAGAGGAAACGGGGCCACAGACCTCAACCGGAGGCATCTCGGAGGCCCGTGGGGGTGAGGGGTGGGCCCCGAGGGCCTCCTGGTGCACAGTCTTTCATCAGCCCGCCACCAACCCTGGCATGGCCCAGAGCCTTTGGGAGACCAGGGGAGTGGCTTTGCTTCTTTCTGTTTCCATTTCTTCGTTTGTGAAATGCACACCGTCAGACCTGCCTCAAAAATTGGACATTAAATGGTCCTTTCTCCCTTCTTCTCTTTCTTCTTTCCTTCCCTCCCTCTTTCCTTTTACTTATCGTCAAGCTACCTACCCATCTCCCTATCTATTTGTCCATTTTTTCTATCTATCTATCCATCATCCACCTATCTATCACCTGCCTTCTCCAGCCCCACTTGCCCACTTGTTAACTGCGTGGCTCACGCTCATCAGTGATTTCCAAGTTTTCTCCTGGGGACCCTGGTGTGCAAACTCGGGTCTCCGAAACATGCTGAGGGGATCAACTTCTATGCGATGTAGTTCCTCATTTAAAAATGTCAGTCATCTCTCCCTGTGGATGGGTGGGTGCTGTGTGCCTCTGAGCCGCCCCCACACCCGCCGAAGGAGCTGGAAGCTTCCGTAGCCCCATGTCTCCCAGAGGCTGCTGGCCGTGTGCTGGGGACCTCCAGGAACCCTCAGCCCGTGTGGCCCCTGTGGTGACCTGAGGCCCAGCTCCCGGGGCTGTGCTTCCAGAGGGGGGGCCTCTGCTCTGGGGAGCCCTGCAGTGGCGGGAGTGACCTCTTGTCCCGCTCGGCTGAGGGGGCTTTCTGTTCCTCATTGTTTAGCCATGACAGGGCTGGATTTTTTTTTTTTTTCTGTCCAAGAGGATAAACAGGACTAGAAATTGCTCAAGGGAGGGCTGACCCCGCCACTTCCCCGCTCAGAGCAGCAGGAGGAAGTGAAGGGAAGGGGCCTTCAGAGCAAGATGCACAGGGAGAGACCCTGAGGGGAGGCTTCGGGAAGGCGCTGGGCAGTGGCTTGAGGACCATGGGGGTCCAGCTCTGGCCTTTGTCCAGGAACCCTTGGCCTGCGGGTGGAGAGAGAGCAAACTTGGCCAAGGCAATGCCCTTTCCCATCAGGCCTTTGGGCCCTGACAGGAAATCCTCCCCCAGCCGGGCAGGCCCTCTTCTGCTGCCCCACAGGGGCTGTCCAGGGAGGCCAGGGTTCCTCTCCCCACCGGGAGCCCCCCTGGCCCTGAGCTTCTCAGGCCCCATGTAAGTGAAGGGCTCCCCTGATCACTGTGGGGGCACTCGCGGGGATGCGGGGCATGAGGTGACGTGTGCCGGCCACCCTGCGCGGCCCCTCCCTGTCCTCCGGCGTGCTGTCTGAGGTGGGTGGGCAGCAGCAGGGTGGGGCAATACAACCTCACTTCCCTTGGGGAAGCCACACGGCGGCAGCCTGCAGGGAAGGCCCTTTTTGGGGGCCTTGCGGGGATACTCGGGTCCTCCCCTACAGCGCCTGCGAAGGAAGACGCAGAAGGTGCACTTTCTCAGGAGCCCCGCTGCGCCTGTCATCCAGGCACCTGGCAGCCTGCTCCGGGACCTGACTGGGGTGGAGTGCGTGTGCCGTGCGCATGCGTGTGCTGTGTGCACACGTGTGCAGCCATGGGCACGCGAGTTTATCGTCCAGGCCGGAATGCCAGTTACTTTTTAGACTCTTAGGTTATGCAGAATGGATCCCACCTCCCTTGCCAGCCCCCTGCATCTCTCCAGCGCCCTCACTGGAGCTGACTTCCTAGGGTTTGGCCCTGGGCTTGGGCTGGGAGTGGGCAGAGGACTCAGGGGCGGCCAGCGTGGTGTGTGCTCCATGGTTGCGCCTCATGACCCTGGTGCAGGGGTGGACCCTCCAAGAAATGACACTGTAGTGAAGGCCACTGCTTGGATTAGTGACCTCTGAGTGCCTACGACAGGCCAGGCTCTGGGGCAGTAAAGCATGATCCCAGCCCACAGCCTCAGGGGGTGCCCATCTAGCTTGGTGTGGGGGAGGGGCAATGCCCTTTCCCATCAGGCCTTTGGGCCCTGACAGGAAATCCTCCCCCAGCCGGGCAGGCCCTCCTCTGCTGCCCATGCCTGAACACCACCCATGCCTGAAGCTGTGAGGGAGGAGGATTAGGATTTGGGGTACTAGTGATTATTCAGGGAGGGGTATGGGCAGGAAAGCCTTCAAGGGGAGGCTGCTGTCAGAAGGGACACATGGAATTTTGTCACAGGAAGCATGAGGCCGTCCTAGGTGGAGGAGGCAGCTTGGGCAAGATCGTGGGGACAAGAAGTACCCCAGAGCGCTCTGTAGCAGGACACCCCGGCCCTTGGGGGTTGTCGTGACACCGGGGTGGCTCTGGGGCTGCCTGGCAGGCCAAGCAGGAAAGGCAGCTGTGTTCCCCTGTGTGCGAATTCTCAGTGCAGGGGCTGGCAAAGGGCCCAGCTGCTCCGGGCTCCAGCTGTCCCAACTCCCAGGTGGTGGGCGGGGGCGGCAGTGGCCGGAGGAAGGGGTGGGGTGAGCATGAACTCTTACCACAGCTTCCTTCTCTCCTGAAGGCTGGGGGTCATTCTCAGGCACCACCTGTGGCTGCTGGGGGGTGGGTGTCCTGCTGGTATAGGGGATCTGGGTGGGTGTAACAGTGCCCACTGACCAGAGCACCTGTAGTACTTAGAACAACACCTGGCACCCTGTCAGTGCTCAAGAAATGGTCAGTGGTTGTCACTGTCATCCATCAACAAATACTTATCCAACGAGCACCGTCTCCGGCGTGGGCCTCATGTTGGAGGCTGAGGGTCTAGAGATGATGAGGCCGTCGTTTCTGCCTTGTGCATCGCAGACGTGTGTGTGCGTGTGTGCACGCTCGCACAGGCACCCACACAGGACGGGAGGACACGTTGGTTTCCCATTTCAGCACAATGAGATGATTGTTAGGAGGGGCCCAGAGGAGAAGGGACCCGAATCAGCCCTGGGGGAGTCAGGGTGCCAGGCCCACGCTCTGGCCAGCTGGCTGCGTGCCTCCACCTGCAGATGTGTGTGTGCTGCTCTGAGGGAGGGAGGCAGGAAGTAAAAGGAGGGAAGGACTCTTCTTTCTTCTCCCTCTACCCCTCCCCCAAAGGGAGAAGTCAGTGGATAGCGCCCCAGCAGGGAGAGAGCCGAATACCGGCAGGACGTGGGATGGGATCTGGGTGTCAGGCGCAGCAGAACCCACGGGTGACCAAGCTGATGGCTGTCCTTCCTCTCTCCTTCCAGGTTGCAATCACCCACTACGCCCTGGCACCTGGAGGCACATGCCAGATGAGAGAATACTATGACAAGAGGGCCCAGAGGTGCTGCAGCAAGTGTCCTCCTGGTGAGTGACAGCCGCCAGGCCCTGACCTTCAGTCTGGCTGGGTCCCTGGGGTCTGACGCCTTGGAGGGAGTGTGTGTGCAAGGGCGAGGCAAGGGGGAGGCAGGTCATGGTCCCAGATCCTTCCCAAACTCCTTCCGGTTATCCGAGGGGGCCCCATGTGCCCCCTTGCTTCTGGGCCTTTGTACGTGCTATTTCTCTTCCATACCCTCTTTCTCCGAAACTCTTACTTATCCTTGAGACCTGAGCTTAGCTGTGCCCCTCCTCCAGGAGCCTGCCTGGCCAGCTCTGGTTCCTCCTTCGACCCCCCAGTGGTCTCCGTCGTCGCTCATGTCAGCAGCTCAGTTCACCCTGTGCTGTCACAGCCTGGCTCCTCTTCTGTCGCCACCACTGTGTGTTCCTCCGGGACAGGGACTGAGCTTGTTCTCCTCTGCATCCCCGGCACCTGGCACCGTGCCTGGCACTTAGTAGATGCTCAGTACACGTCTGACTGAATCAGTGAATGCGTACCCATTTCACAGGTGGCACAACTCCTGGTGTCGTCCATTCATTCATTCATTTATACAGTCATTCCTATCATATTGATAGAGTGTCTGCTAAGTGCCAGGCACTGTTCTGAGTGCTGGGAATACAGCAGCGAGCAGGGCAGACAAAGTCCTCACCCTCATGGTTTTTGCTTTCTAGTAGCGGCACAGATAAACCAACACTGGAAATAGATGTGTGGTCCTATCAGAGGATAAGTGCTGTGAAGAAAACAGGGCGGGGTAAGGCGCATGGAGACAGATGTAGTATGACCTGTTTTATACACGGTGGTCAGAGAAGGCCTCTCTGAGGAGCTGACACTTGGGCAGAGACGTGCAGGAGGTGAGGGAGTGAGTCATGCAAATACGAAGGGAACAGCATGGCAAGCAGGAGCCACAGCAAGTGCAAAGGCCCTGAGGAGCCTGTTTGGTGAACTTGAGGAATAGCAAGGTCAGTGTGTGGTCTAGAGTTGAGTAAGTAAGCAAGGGCCGTGGTAAGTTGTTTAGATTTTATTCTGCAGGATCCAAGAAGCCATTGGAAGGCTTTGGGCCCTGAGCCTGAGGTGTGGACAGATACATTTGTATGTGTCACTTTCCAGAGCCATTTTAAGAGACATCGGGAGAAGTGACTCTTCTTTTTTGTATTAATTGGTAGGGGAGACTTTGTAAGATGTTACTAGATTAGCACAGCAGTGAATATGGCAGCATCGGGCTCAAGGCTCAGAGGAGAAACTCCTTAAAGATTTGCCTTGATATTCTCCCATCCCTGGCATGCCTTCTTTTCGGGCCTTGATAGGGAACTGTACTACATTTCTATTTGCTTTCCCCCTCTCTAGTTTATGCTCTCAGGGGGAGAATTTTAGCTAAATGTAAAGAAGAAAGGAGCTGGCAAACCAGTTCTCACTAAAGTGTGACTGACTAACAACAGGCATTTCCAGTGGTGGAATTCCAGGCACCTGAAAAGAGCGGAGGGGAAGATATTTCATGAACAGTGGGGGTTCAGCAATAGAGTGACAGCTGGTACACGCTAGATGTGAAATGTGAAGGCAAAGAGCCTTTGCAGCTAGGCTACAGAATTCTGGGGTTCTGGGGAACAGCGGATGAGGCCAGGATCTGGACAGAAGCCCCGCCCCACTCAGACCTCTGACCCTTGCTTTCTCAGGCTACCACGTACAGTCGTTCTGCACCTCGACCTCAGATACGGTGTGCTCTGCGTGTGAGGACAGCACGTACACCCAGCTCTGGAACTGGGTCCCTGAGTGCTTGAGCTGTGATTCCCGCTGCAGCTCCAGTGAGTGGGCCCAGCGAGGGGTGGTCCCCAGCGTCCTGGCCTGGCCACCATGCACTCCAGCCCCTTCAGCTGACGGCTTGCCGGGATCAGCCCAGACCCGTCGTTTCCGTGCCCCGGGGCATCAGATGGCACTGGCTTTTCAATGGCATTGTTATCCCATACCTCACTGAATCCTCTTCCGGAGCCCCATAGGGCAGGCAGGCCGAGCGCGTGGTGGGAGAACTGTGCCCATGTTAGAGCCGAGGAAGTGGTACCTTGGAGAGCAGCCGTGGTTGCTCATGCTGCCTCATGGCCATGGGACTCTGTGGCCAGTGCTCTCTTTGCCCCATGCTGGGGAGAAGTGGGGCCAGCAGCCTGGTGGCCTTCAGAGCTCTCTGTGGGTGGGGCGCGGGCTGGAGGGCCGGGGGGCGTGGTGGTGGGCAGGGCCGGCGGAGGCGGGAATGACCCTGGGCTGCCTTGCTGCTCTTCCAGACGGGATGATGGAGACGCAAGCCTGCACCCAGACACAGAACCGCATCTGCACCTGCAGGCCAGGCTGGTACTGCACGCTGAAGAGGCAGGAGGGGTGCCGGCAGTGCATACAGCTGAGCAAGTGCCACCCCGGCTCCGGCGTGGCCACACCAGGTATGGGCCTGGGGCCAGCAGACCTTGGGGACTCCCTTGGGTCTCTCCTTCATGGGCATCAGCTCTTCAGCCCAGTCCAAGTACACTGTCAGCGATGGCCAGGTGCCTGCTACCCATGTGTCCACTCATCCCCCATTCATTCTTTCTTCCAGCACACCTATTAGGCACCTACTGTGTGCTAGGCCCTGGAGGATCCAGAGATGGATCAATTAAGCCCTAAGCTACTGGAAAACCAGGTGGTGCCACAGGAAAATGAGCCCGGGTGGCCCTGGAGACCAGGAAATCACTAGAATTAGTTAAAGGATAAACTGCCCAGCTGTGTGTGTGTGTGTGTGCGTCTGTGTGTGTGTGTGCATGCATGTGTGTGTGTGTGCGCGCGTGCGCTTTAAGGGGCAGAGGGCAGGCAGAGGACCATGGGCCCCTCAGACTGCCCCTCAGGCCCCAGTGCCAAGGCCTACCCGTGGATCTGGGCCCTAGAGTTGATTCCATTTGTTGAGCATCTGAGTTGGTGACAGATTCCGATTTTTCCTTGAAGCCACTCCGACATCAGACGTGGTGTGTGCTCCCTGTGGCCCGGGGACATTCTCTGACTCGACATCATCCACAGATACTTGCAGGCCCCACCGGAGGTGAGTGTCTGCGTCCTCTGGTTCTAGAGGAGCAGGGAGGGGCTGTCCCTGGGTGATGGTGGGGTCCAGAGCACGGAGCAGCTGTGCCATGGTGCCCGAAATCCCCCCATTCACCTCCTTGCCAAGCCCTGTTCGATGCCAGGACGAGTTTATCTGACAGGGGGAGGGTCCCACGACAGAGCGCGCATGGTAATCAGTAGCCTTACCCCGGAAGTCAAGGCTGAGTGGGGAGCATGAAGACAGGAAGGGGCAACCCCGAAAGCGGACGTGGTACATGGACTCACTCCCCCATCCCGGCTGCTGGCACCCTTGCCCGCTGGCCTGGCTCCCATGAGTGAGCCCAGCTACCCTGAGCCATTCTATCCTCTGCTGACCCCTGACCGAGCCTCCTCCCTTCCCAGATGTAGCTCCGTGGCCATCCCCGGCAACGCAAGCATGGACGCCGTCTGTGCATCTATGTTCCCCACCCCGAGTGTGGCCCCAGGCTTGCCCCTCATGACCCAGCCAGTGTCCACGAGATCCCAGCGCGTGGAGTCAACTCCAGAGCCCAGCACAGCTCCAAGCACCGCTGTCCTGCTCACGACGGTCCCAAGCCCCCCAGCTAAAGAACTCATCACAGAGAACATCTCTCTTCCAATTGGTACATCAAAGGGACCCATTCATCCTTCCTCCCTTCCTCCCTCTTACCTCAGAGACTTACTTAGAGCCCTCTGTGGTGGTGAGACTTGTCTTCTTCCAAGACCTGATGCTGTCACTAAGAACCCTTGGGTGGGGAGAGGAGGGGCCAGCGTTTATCTCACAGTGGATATGGTCACCTGGTGGCCAGTTCTGATGAACCCTTAGGTTGTAAAGACAGTGGGCTGGGCCAGGTCACATTGTGGGCTTCCTCTGTGGGGTTAGGACTACATCAGGCCAGAAATCTTGGACCATGGCCCTCGGGCTAAATATGGCCGACTGGCACGCAGTTTTCTGTTTGTCTGCTTTGTAATTGAATTTGAGACCTCTGGACTGGGCTTGCCTCTCATCTGAGACAGCCCCAGCCGTCTTTGGTCACTGACTAATCTGCTGGGTCCTTGGTACCTTTGAGTTTGCTTTTTGCAATTGATTTGAGCTTCAGTTTCCCTTCCAGGACTGATTGTAGGTGTGACAGCCTTGGGACTGCTAATCATAGGGCTGGTAAACTGCTTCATCATGACCCAGAAGAAAAGTGAGTTTCTGTTTCTTCTTCTCTTCATTCATTTGTTCATGCATCTGTTTGTTCAGGAATTTTTTCCTGGGGCGCTTTCTGTGAGTCCAGTGCTGGGCACAGCTTTATGGGATGTGGTAGTTTCAGTTTTGTAGGAGTTTAGAGCCGGGGGCGGAAGACACTCCCACGAACTAATCTAATGAAAGCAAGCACCAAGGGGCAGGAGTCCAGGATTCCTGTCTGGGAATCCTGGGGGATTCAGGCCTTATGGAGCAGGTGACGTTTGAGCCGGGTAAAATTTTGATGCAGGGGGAAAGAAGGCGTGCTAAGCAGAGGGCATGGCATGAGCGAGCGTGGGGAACTGGAAGATGGATGGGGGTCGCGGAGGGGAGTAGAACGATGTCAGACCAGCCGGAGGGTTGGGTGTGGGGTCTTCGTGCACTTTGTTTGGTAGGTAATCGCTGCCCCCAGAGCTGGCCTACTCTCATGAGTTCTGCTTGGGGCCTATGCTGCCTTCTTAGTTAGAACAGATGTGGCCTGAGGAAGTCACCCTCCCTGACTTGTCCCCTGTCTCCTCTTTGCAGAGAAGCCCTTCTGCCTGCAAGGAGAAGCCAAGGTGGTGAGTACCCCTCAGCCTTCCCCCCTCCTGCTCCCCCGCTCTCCTCCTCAGTGGGTCAGGTCGTCCCGCAGGAAGCAGCAAGTTCTGTAGGTTGGTCTGCGCAGTGTCAGGTGACGTGCAGAGCCCCAGGACGCTGAGGAAAGGCCAGCCAGCATCTGTCCTCTGTCCTCGGGGCTTAGGAAGCCCTCCATGGGCTCACAAGGGACACTGAGTGTGAAATGCCACATCGGGGAGCAGGTGGGTCAGGGGTGTCAGTGGCAAGCATGTGGTCACGGACCTGTGGTCTGACCTGGGGCAGGCGTGAAGTTGCCTGTGGTCCTGGTTCCTCACCATCAAACGGGACAGCGCTGCTTGGCCCGGCTTGCAGGGCTGTGCCACCCACGCAGCTGGCATCCATCCTCGGCATCTCCATGGAGCTTACGGAGCACCTGCTCAGGGAGCAGTGGTTTTCAGGCTGAGCGCTGGGGTACCACAGAGAGCCCCAGGCGCCGTCTCTGGGGTTGAGATGGAGGCTGGCGGGCTGGCCCCTGGGTCCCCCGACTTGAACCAAAGCAGCTGACCTTTGATGGTTTTCATAAAATAGGGTCTGGAGGACTTTTGTTAGCGACACATCACTGATGTGGTATTTCATCACTTCTCCATTACGAAGGCATTTTTGGCTGCAAGTACCCAAAAGCTCAGTGGTGGAGGAGGCCAGGGAGAAGGCGTGGCCGTGGGCGTGGCCTGAGCCAGTACTCGGTGGCTTCTGCCATGCTGTAGCTGGTAGTCAGGGTCGGGTTTTTAAATCAGTTCTACAGATGAGGAAGCAGAGCCCCAGAAGCTTCCTCCGTGTCCTCCTTCTTGCTGGGGCAGTGTTTTTCAGCCAAGGCACTGTTGATATTTGGGGCCCGATAATTCTGTCATTGGGGGCCGTCCTGTGCCTGGCAGGCCGTTAGCAATATTGCCGGCCTCTCCCGACTGACTAGATGCCAGCAGCACTGCCTCCTGGGAGTGACACCCAAAAGCCCCTGCAGACATTCCAGATGTCCCCCCCTGGGGGTCAGAGTCACTCCCAGTTGAGAAGCGCCCATGCTAGGGGAAAGCTCAGCCCTGGGTGGCCCAGTGCCTGAGGTTTTTACGGGGCTTTGCACTTGGTAGGGACCAGGGACCGATTTCATGTCTTGATTTTGCTGACAAGCAAAGAGGAACACAGGGAGAAAGTGACTTGTCCAAGGTCACACAGCAGTTTGTCTCTGGACTCCCGGCCCAGTGCTCAGGACCTGCCCTCCAGTGTTTCAGCACTGGTTCGGGGGGGTCACACTGCTTCTCATTCCCCTCAGGGCACAAATGCCACCCCTTTCTCCGTCTGGCTTCGGCTCAGTGGTGTTGGCAGCTGCCGCCTGGTGGCGCGCAGAGCAAGCGTGTCCTCCGGGCTCCACGCCTGCAGCCCAGCTGCCACGTCCTCTTTCCCACCAAGGGTTTCCCGATCCTCAGTGCAGAGACGGCGACGTCCTGGGTGGGACCGGCAGCCTCTGCTTCTCCTTCCCCTTCGCTGAGTTCGCTGTTCGCTGTGTGCTGTTGTGTGTAGAGACCAGTGTGTGCTGGTAGCTGGCCTTCGGGGCAGGGAAAAACACCCCAAACCCTGTTCGTCCTGTTAGCTCATTTCTGTGTTTTTAACACACCCACAATGGCTGATTTCAAGCTACCCAGGACTCACTCACTGTGGAGCCGGGAAGAATCACGCACAGATCCGAGCTGGTCCCACACAGCGCTGGCTGAGCCCCGTGCCAGGCCGTGTGCCTGTGCTGTGGCACTGGATCCTCACACACCCCTAGGAGTTACATGGTGCCATCACCCCCATTTTACAGATGAAGAAACTGAGGCTCAGGGAAGTTCTCTTACCCATATAATGTCAGACCACTAGGGAAGGGGCAGAGCCCAGGTTGGAGACTCAGTCTGAATCTGCAGGCTTTGCCAGGCCGACATTAAAGACTGCTCCAAGCACCTGAGCCCCCAGCAGGGCCCCCCTTCAGAGGCCGGTCACTTTCCCAGGCTGTGCCCTTCCGTCCCCAGGCTCCCAGCCCCTTGGTTCGCCTGTGCCCCACTCTTCCTCAGCTGGCTGACAGTGGTCCCCGCTACAAGGCTGCCTAGTAGCGAACAGGCGTAGGCCCCCGAGGTGGAGAATGTGGTGACTCAGCTTCCCCTGACCCTCCTGCTGCAGAAGTAACTCGGAGGTGTGTCGAGACAGTGGTGTCCCTTTGTTTTAGAAAAAGGTCAGCATATCCACAAGTGTGAGTGCACCCACAGTCACCCCCACAGACACACTCATGGGCGAGCTCAGGTTCAGTAAGTAGAGTGAGCGTTTGTGAGGTGCTGAGCGTGTGCCAGACACAGTTCTGAGTTATATTTTTCTGGGGGTCGTGACAACACAAGCAGTGTGCGTGACTGCTGCTCTAGTATCGTGGCCCAGGAACCCGGGCTCAGAAAAGTGAAGCCACTTTCCCAAGGTCACACTGCTAGTGAAAGTGGCCTGGGATGCAAACCTTGGGGTGCTCCTCTTCCCCACCCCCAGCACACGCACTAGCTGCACCGCTCACAGATGTGCACACACACGCCCCATCCCACGTAGACACACGCGTATCTGCGCTGCACACACCCGCACATCTGTACGTAGAAGTGCGTGACCCTCACGAGCACACACCTGAACATACAGACAGACACGCAGCCTGAGGGCGTCCCGAGGACCCAGCTGGTGGCTCTGCCAGGGTTTCTGCTTCTGCTCACAGCAGGGCTGGACTACGAGGGGCTGGGAGGTGAGAGGGGCTGGCTGGCAGACATCCTGTATTTTTTTTTTTGCATGAACCCCTTCAGTAACCCCTCTTAGTGGGGTCCCAGCTCAATGAATTAGACTCAAGATGCATCTGCCCCACTCAGAGCCTGCTTGAATTTTGCAGCTTGTGGCTTTGGGGGAGGGGAGGGCTGTGACCTTTGGGGGTTTCTGTTCTGCCTAGCCCGGGCCGCGGGAGGAGCGGGACGCAGGCCTTGTCTGGGGGTTGTGAAGAATGACATTTGGATGTTCTTTCCTCCTCGGCCTGTCCAAGCTCAGAGCAGGGCTAGGGTGGGGTCCCATGGCCAAGGTCAGACCACCTGGGCAAAGTTCAGCCTGAACTAGAAATGACCTGCCTCCCTCCAAAGCCGGCGCGGTGCACCAGGGAGGTGGGATGTAGTGGAAATCAAGCAGCTCTGGTACCCCGGATTTTACTGGGGTCCCAGTCAAGGGCCCAGACTCAGGCTCCTCCTGCCCCCACCTTGGATCAGCTGTGTGATTCTGAGCAGGGACTCACGCTCTGGGCCTTTGTGGCCGCACACGGACTGTCTGCTAAGGGTTCTCTCAACCCAGAGTAAACATATGCGGCCTCAGCATCTTGAAGGCTCAGCAGGGCTCAGGTGTTGCAGGGGCAGCAGCTCTGGTGGGCGGGGCTGGGGGCCAGGGCCTTCGGCAATTGGCCAGTCCAGGGAGGGATCAGGTACTCTGCCCGCTACTCAGAGCACACCTGGAATTGTATCTCCTTCTGGAGTAAGGCGATGGGGTCTCAGCCTTGCCCAGGGAGGGGATCTAACGTGCCTGTGCCCCCCACTCCCTAGTAAATGCCCACCCTCTGCTCTTCACTTCCCCCTACTGTGCGAAGATGCATCTCACCAGCCCTTTCCTCACCTCAGTTCTTATTTTATCCCAAACCTTATCCTGGGCAGCAAGAATGGGACCCCTTCCATCTCCTTTCTTTCTGGGATTGAGTGATCCCCAGAACCCCAAGGTAGGGCTCGTGTGCCTGTTCAGTTAGTGAGGACAGGCAATAACCTCAGAGTAGAATTTCCAGGTGCCCCCCCTCCCCCAGCAGGGGTGTCTGCAAACAGTCACCTGGTCTTGAGCCTCCAGAGCCGAAACCCCAGACACCCAGGAAAGATGTCATGAGTTTTAGCCTGGCTGTACCATGTCCTAACTGTGTGACCTTGGGCAAGTAACTCAACCTCTCTGGGCGTTGGTTTCCATAGCTGCAAAGTGAGGTTAACACTAGGCCATTGGAAGTATCAGTACAGGTGATGTCTTGGAAGGATGTCAACAGCACTTGGCCCTGGATGACACTCAAAAGTCGGCTGTGCTTTAGTGTTACGATTCTTATTGTTGTTGTTATTTGTGTTCTGTGAGAAGAAGCCGGGAGGAGTCACAGAGCAGCGTGAAGAGTGGCATCTGGGGAGGGTTTCCCAGGCAGCATGGTTGGGGGTCCCATTAGGGGGAGGGGCTCTCCGCCCTGGGTTGATTGATCGAACACAGAGCCCAGCAAACTTCTTCCTTGAAGGGCCAGGTAGTAGATGTTGTGAGCTCTTGGATCATGTGTGTCTGTCACAGCTACTCAAACCTGCCATCGTAGTGAGAAAAAAGCAGCCACAGATAGCACATAAACAAACGGGAGAGACAGCATTCCAATGGAACTGTATTTATGAACACTAACATCTGAGCTTCACATAATTTCACATGTCATGAAATATGGATCTTTATGTTCATGTTCGATCATTTAAAAATGTGAGAACTGTTTGTAGCTCACTGTCCGTACAGAAACAGTGGCAGGCTGGGTGTCGCCTGCCCCTGATGTAACGGACCCCCATAGGGTGCCCGCTGTGTAACAGACCCTGTTCTGAGCACTTTACAAATATTCAGCCATTCGGTCTTCACAGGAACCCTGGGAGGTTCCTTCTCCCTTTATAGGGAGGCAAAGTGGAGGCACAGAGCGGTTCAGTCATTCGTTGAAGGTCACGTGGCTGGTGGGTGACGGGGTCATGACTTGCACTCACATTTCTGGCTCAGTGTCCATGCTCCTGGCTGCTCAGCTGGGCTTCATCACCGTGTGCTGATGGGGCGACCTTAGGAGAGTCACTGTCCTTCCCTGGGCTTCTGTTTCCTAATGTGACACGAGGACCACAGTCCTGCCCCACCTCTAAGACGGTTTGGTGAGCAGGGCCATCTGGTCCCCACCCGCGGAGGGCTCTCACTTCAGGAGGGCAGCCAGATGCTAATCGCAGAAACCACAGAGGAGCACGCCTCCTGAAAGCAGTGTGTGTGTGGAAAGAACGTGTGGGTGTGGGCAGAAGCATCACTCAAACTGTGACGTGCTTGTCGCATGGGATGTAGACGGTGGTGAGGAGGAGGAAGGAAAGAGGAGCTGGCTGTCAGCTTGACCGCTGTCCCTTCTCCCCTCCCCATCCAGCCTCACCTGCCTTCCGATAAGGCCCGGGGTACTCCGGGTCCTGAGCAGCAGCACCTACTGACCACGGCGCCCAGCTCCAGCAACAGCTCCCTGGAGAGCTCGGCCAGCTCCGCGGACAAGGGGGCACCCACGGGGAACCAGCCGCAGGCGCCGCGCACGGAGCAGGCCGGTGGGTCCGGGGAGGCCCGAGCCAGCTCCCGGAGCACAGGTAAGAGGCGGGAACCCACCTGGCTTCAGCCCCTGATTCATGTTCCTTCCCAGTTTCTGTACGAGCCGTCTCCTCCTGGGCCTGCCCTGCAGGTCGAGGCCTGAGCCCCCAGCGGGACTAGCGTTGGTGGCAGCCTCACCGTCCGCTGCCCTCAGCTGCAGCACGGAGCCTCAAGCTTCTTCCGGTTCTCTGAACCCACAAAGTTTCTCCCCACCTTTGCCCATGTGTTGGCCTTTCACCAGGAACACCCTTCCTTCTAGACAACCCCAACGTGTCCTTCGAGTCCCCAATATCCAGGCAGGGAGTTTTTCTGTATATTATATAATATAGTATTACATATTAATGTTGTAGCATTACATAATTATTATATGATATCATTGTATTATAATTATATAATATCATATGTTATTTATAATATAATATTACATTAAGATCAGTTGTATTTTACAGATGGGGAAACTGAGGACCAGAGAGGTTAAACAGCTTGTTCAGAGGCACACAGCTAGTAAACAGAGAGCCAGGGGTCACCCCTAGGTGCTCGGGCTCCAGAGCCCCGGGCGGAAAGTTCTAGGAATAGACGAGGCCTCCAGGACCCCACTCACTGTGGCTTGTTGCCCGGTCCCTTTGGGCCTGAGGCCCCAGGGTTGGGTGTGGGGTCTGGAGAAGCCCCTGCGCCCCCTTTACACATCTGCATTTGTTCTGGGTTTGGTCTATGGCAGGTGTCACCCTGGTGGGCATCTCCAGTGCCCACACTGGATGTGGGGCTCCTGCAGGGGTCCCCCAGAAAGCCTGGGGGACCCCTGCGCGTTCTATAGTGAGAGGTCAAGCCTGCTCACTCGTATCTCTCCCTCTGCCCTGGCAGTGCTGGCTGGCGGGAGGTCAAGGAATGACCATGGATTCGGGTCGTTCCCAGATGCCCTCCCGGCCGCTCTGGTACCGTGAGAATCCGAGCTGGCTTCCTGACCCCGCCGAGCCTCAGTTTCCTTACCTAGAAATGAGCCGTGGTGCCTCGCTGGCAGGGGTGCCACACCCATTCCTACCTGTCACCTAACTCAGGAGTCACTTCCTCTCCTGGCCGTGCGTGTGGACGAAGTGCCCCACTTATGCTTCCCCATCACAGCCCGCCCCGTCATTGCGCGGCCTCGTCGGTGCCCGCCCCGGCCCGAGCACTGTCTGAGGGAGGAGCTGGGTCAGCACGTGGCAGCGGTGGGTGGGTGGCCCTAAACGTTTGTTGAATGAATGTACAAGCTCCAGAGGTCCTCCTGGTTTTCATCCAACTTTGATGCAACTTTCGGATCCTTAGCGACGCCTCTCCCGGCCAGCACTGCCAGGACCCCTTCTCTGTTCATGCCCCAGCTGCCTCTCCGGCCTCTGCTCTCCCCTCCTCGCCCTCCCACCCCGACACCTCTCTCTGCTGGGGGAACGGGTAAACCCCACGCTCTGCCCCGTCACGGTCCGTCCCCCTGTCCGCCCCCACAGTGTCTCATTCACAATGTGCAAAGGCCGTGGTGACTCTGGGTGACATTTGGGTGCCGCAGAGGCCCGGGGTGGAAACTTCCTTCCGGCCCCATGATTTCAGCCCTCCCTCTGCCTGGCCTGTCTGGGGGCTGCTCTGAGTGGAGCAGCTTGGCGCTCATCATCTCCCCTCAGACCCCCGGGAATCGGGGGAGCAGGGCTGGAAAGTAAACAGCCAGCATCTTCGAGCGCTGTGGGGGAACTCAGCAGGTCCCCCCAGTAACAGCAGCAGCAGCCATCACTTTTTGGGGGGGCTTGTGTACCTCCAGCCCCTCCCTGGCTTATTCGTCATTCAGTTCCTCACCAACTAGTTAAGAAACTCAGACATTCGCAGGGGCTGGGTTGGGAAGGTGGGGTGAACCTGCACCCCAAAGCCCTGCCTGCCAGTTGCGTTCAGGTATCCGGGCCCTTACTGGCCAGGTCTCCCAAGGGCAACCATAAATCCAGATCTTTAGTACGTAAACGCCTGGATTTTAAATGTTGGCAGCCAGTTTGCTTAAAAAAGACAACCGCCGACCAGAACATAATGCACTCTGGGCTCATTTCTTTTTCATTCAGTGTGTCCCTGTGATAGGCACTAGGGACACCGTGGGGAGCAGTCCCCACCCTCCTGGGCTTAGGACCTGGCTGGGGGACATAATGAGTAACCCTGGAAATTGATGGTGCAGGGGGAGGAGCCAGGGCCCTGGAGGTCTTAGCAGCAGAGGGAGGGACACAGGGAGTGATGGGTGGGGCGAGAGAGGCAAGTCAGGAAGAACAGGGACTCTGAGCTAAGGCCTGAGTGAAAGGAAGGAATGAGCCGTGAAAGTAGGGAAGAGCTTTCCAGGCAGAGGGGGCCCAGAGCCCTTGAGGCTTGGAGCTGCAGGGACATGAGTGTGGCCGGAAGGAACCCAGCCGAGGTCTCGGAGCAGCAGGAGATGGCGCGGGAGGAGGCAGGTGCCAGGTGATGCAGGGTCTCTTTGGCCGCGGTGAGGACTGTGGTGATTTGAACGGCCAAGGAAGTGACCTGCCTAGTTTTAAGGGGCTGGCTTTTGCTGCTGGTGGAGAATGGACCGCCGAGTCGAGACGAGACTAGGAGCCAGGTGGAGGCTGTTTGCCCTGGTCCCGGAGAGACTGGATGGAGGTTTACATGGCTGAGAAAGCAGGAGGTAGTGAACTTGAAGTGTCTTTTGAAGGTGGACCAGGCGGGAATTATTGATGGATTGGATGTGGGGTAGGAGGAGAAGATGGATTCAGGGCTCTGGGCCTGAAGCTGGGTGGACGGCCGCAGTGTGAGCTGGCCGAGGAGGACCAGGCGGGGTGGGATTTGGGGGTGGAATCAGGCAGAGGCACAGAACAGGGGGTTGGATATATGGGGCAATTCAACCCCCCTTCACTGAGAATGTCACCCCGTCTCCAGGAGCCACGCAGGCTCAGATACATGGCAACGAGCAAGACAGCCGTCCTTGCCTGCAAGGGGACAGACAGGGTCGTCCCGCCCATTCCGTAGCTGAACAGACCGAAGGTCCAATAGGTTAAGTGACTTGGTCAAGTTCATAGGAGCAGAGCAGGAGTTCAAACCCAGGATTATCAGGCTGCAAAGCTCCAGATGCCCCAGTCTCAGTGATGAGGACCAACCACCACCCCACCCGCTTCTGGAACCCCAGGTTTATGAGACCTTAGAGGCAGCTCTGTGCAAAGGAAGGAGATTAGCTGCACATCAAGACAACTTCCGGGCCAGCACTTCATCTCCGTGAAGGAGAAACTGCAAGCCCTTCGATGTGGCTGCTTTGGCAGATACAGATAAAGGGCCGGTGACAAGTTCTCGGCTCTTTGAAGTCATCAGGATCGCTGATGCCTTCCAGCAGTTACAGGAGAGGGAGTCGCCGTCACAGCTTGGCCAGTATTCTGTAACGTGTGTGCCTGTCGTCCCCGCTCGCGTCTCCGATTCTTTGCGGGGAGTATGCTTTGTTCTCGGAGCACCTTCGCCTGCACTTTGTATAGTCGGTTCCTTCCATCTGTGGGCTGAGGGGAGCTGGGTTTTCTTATTGGACAGATGAGGAAACTGAGGCACACAACGATTAAGTGACTGGCAGGGCTGCGCTGGAACCGGGCCCCCTTGGTTCCTGGTTCGGTGCGCTCTTTCTCCACGTGTCTTAACCCGCTTTTTGGGCAGGGGGTGGGCTGTGAAGACATCCTCGCTCTCAGACTCCCGACTGACCGCCCTCTCTCATTTTGTCATGCAGAATCTTCCCCTGGCGGCCACGGGACTCAGGTCAACGTCACCTGCATCGTGAACGTTTGCAGCAGCTCCGACCACGGCTCTCAGTGCCCCTCCCAGGCCAGCCCCTCAGGCTGCCCGGAGGCCGAGCAGCAGGTCCCCTTCTCCAAGGAGGAATGCCCTTTCCGGTCCCAGCCAGGGGCCTCAGAGACTCTGCTGCAGAGCCCGGAGGAGAAGCCCCTGCCCCTTGGCGTGCCCGACGTTGGAATGAAGCCCAGTTAACCAGGCTGGCGTGCGCACCTCACGGCCTCGCAGCCGAGGCGGGCTGACCCTGGGCCTTGTCGGCCCTGCCCCCCAGCACTGACTCTTTCTGGGCCAAATTCCTTTAGTGGCCTACACAGCCTCAGCCTTCCTGTCACTTGCAGGCAGAGGGACGAGGCAGGGAGCGGCATGGGGGAACCCCTGTCTTGGCGTGTATCCTTCTGGCAAGGCTGGCTGGATGTGCTGGGCAGCCCAGGCTGAGCCCCTGCCTCTCCAGGCTGCCCCCTCAGCTGGTCCTGCGCACTTGGCTTCCGAAGCCTTTGTCATTCTCATCCCTGGGCTCTACCTGGCTCTGGCTTCCCAGGAGGCCCCAGCATCCTTCCTTCCCGACGGGCCTGCTGGGGAAGAGGGGCGCTGTGTGAGTCATCCGTGGGGAGGGGACAGCAGAGAAAGGGCCGGGCTTTAATCTGAATGGTGAGACTGCAGGACGGTCCCAGCGAGGGGGCGAGGTTGTCATCGGTCGGATGGTTCCGTGCAGGGAAGGGGTGGCAACTCCTGTTGGGGGTGGGGGTCCCCTAGGTTGGCTAAGGACCCTTGGAAAGCACCCCCCAGACTCATTCCTGCTAGCTCCACCTCTCGTACAGGGGCGTGAACAGCAGACACCCCGAGGGCCCAGGCCAGCGACTTGAAGGAATGCCTGGCCTGGGCAAGATGGCAACCCTCTAGCAGGAAATCTTTTAACATGTGACAATTAAAGGCAAAAAAAAAAAAAAAGCAGCAGCAGCATGCAGGCAAATGAGCCACCAACACAGCAGAGCCGAATTCTCGGAGTCTGCCTCCTCTGCCTTTGACTTTGGCGCGGGTGACAGCCCTGCCTCACCATCACCCCCCGCTGCCTGGGAGCAGCTGCAAGGCCACGCCTTCTGTCAGGGAATTTCAGGGATCTGAGATGACTGCCGCCCCACAGCCGTCTCGCTTCTGCTACCTCAGCCTGGACCTTCCTCCTGTTTTCCCCGGACCCCTGCCCACTGTTCCTGTGAGATGCTGAGAGCCAGTCTGTGTCCGTGTGTCTGTGCCATGTGCTGTGGGTCCGTGTAACCAATGTCGTCAGGTCGGACAGCCTTCCTGAAGCAGCCGAAGCCGACGGTTTTGCCAAGGGGGTCCTTGCCTATTAAAGAATCAGCCCCACTCCCTGCATAAACACTTGTTCACACCCTGCAGATGACGGACAAGTGTGGCTTTGACCAGATTCTGGAAGGGAGGGAGCTGGGGCTCCTTGAGAAGCCGTACATGGATCTCTTGTTTAAAAATTCCTCGACTTGAACTTGGCAGCTGAACTTTTAGAGGGTAGGAGAGTCCAGCCATTACCACGGAGACAAGAAAAGCTTCCTGTCCTGGAATCCAGATGTCTTACTGCCTGGACTCCGCGGAGGTCTCCGCCCACATTGGACCTTGCACTGCCTTGGAGCGCGTCTGCCCCCTGCTGGTCAGTGCTGGGAGGACCTCAGTCCTCGCTGCCATCATCCCAGCCGATCAGGGAAGTGGTGAATTAAAAGGAGACCCTTTCTGGATGTAGTCTCGGTTCCCTGGCTTGTGTTACCCCAAATGACGAGAGTTTGCACTGTATACTGGGCATCATATCTACTTATAAAATAAACTTTTCATTTGTTTTACATGTTAACCCCTGGCTCTGCCTTCGGGGCTGAGCTGGGATTTGTCCGTGGTCCTGCCTGCCTACCCAGTGGTATGTATAGAGGCAGATGGGATCTGACAAGCCCGTGCTCTAGCTGGATCCCAGAAGCACCCTCACGACAGCCGTCCTTTGCTGAGAGCCTGTCTGCTCCCTCAGGCCTCCGAACAGCAAGGCAGCTCCCTCCCCAGAAACTCCCAGCTGGCCTCGAATATGCCCTCGTCACGTGGCCTGTCATCTTGGCCTCCTCAGCCTGCTCTTGGGGTCAGAGTGGGGTCTCTTCGAATACGCTTTTTTACATAACAGCTTCTCACCCACTGGAGGGAGGTTCTGGCCTCCAGGAGTCCCCAGTCTAGGTAACAGCTGGGTGGCCCCTAGCTGGGTGCTCAGATGAGCAGGGGTGGGGAGGGGCATAGAGGAGGGCCCTGGGCACAGCTAGGGGATTGGGGGAGGTTCTAGAGATGACCTCTGACCTGTTCTTGAGGCATCGCTGATTTCCAGAATAAAAGGAAAGAGGTTGCAGGCAAAGGAAATTCGTGTAAAGGCTTGGAGAGGAGAGGGGCCTTGGCCTTGAATTCACTCAGCCTACCACGGTCACTCCCTTAGCACAACCATCTTCTTTCTCGGTCATTTCCCTGCACCTTTTCCCCTCCCATAACCCTGCCCTCTACCCTCTCTCTGCCACTCACCCTGGTCTGGAGCTTGGCCAATGTTTCCTGTAAAAAGCCACAGAGTAAATATTTTAGGCTGGGGTGAGGGGGTTGTCACAGTTTCTGTCACCAAGCAATTCCCAGTTCTCAGCCAATACCAACAACGTGCCTACACATTGAACTCACCACTATCTGGAGACGGTGGTGTCAGATCCTACAGGTGAGCAGCTCAGTCCTGCAAGACTGCTCCCACTTCTGACACCAGTCGCAAATCCAGGATGTCACCTGTGCTTTGTTGGACCGGCTATAAATCAGAGCCTTCCCTCTTGGCATTTTATCACTTGTTAGAACCACTCACAAAGCTCAGGGAAACTTTTACTTACATTTAGCAATTTATTATAAAGGATGCGATAGAGGACACAGATGGGCCACCAGATGCAGAGGTCCATGGAGCGGGGTCCAGAATGGTCCCTGGGGAGTGGAGATGCACTACCGACCTGGAAGCTCATCTCATCTCAATTCCTCCGTGTTTTTAATGGTGTTTGATCTGCAGCCCCCTCATTTTCTCAGAGGTCCTCAGGTCGGGTGGAGAGTGTCCACTCTCGTATCACTTGGTCTTTCTGGTGACCAGCCCCATCCTGAGTCACCTCGTTTGCATAAACAGATGTGCTCGAAAAGGGCTCCTCATGAATGACAGAAGACACATCACTCAGGAAATTCCAAGGGATTTAGGAACTCCGTGCCAGGGACTGGGAAGAGAGAACAAATATATTTCTTCTTATACCACAAATATGACTGTATTCCGATAAAGCTTTATACCAACGTGCAGCCGGTGGATCTGGCTTGTGGTCTGTAGTTTGCAGACCCCTCCTCTAGACTTGTCGTTACAGATAGCCACAACCATAATGTCAGTGTCAGGCATCCCACTCTCCCTCACCGTCAGCCCCAACCCCACGCTACCTCTGTCTTTCTCCCTCACTCGGACCTGCAATTCATTGCTCCCTCCGTCCATCCTATCTGCCGTAAAGACTATATATGGCCAGTCATTTTGTCCTTTGCATGCAACCTCAACTCCCATGTCTGCCTCCTGCTTTAGTGTGCTCATTCTGGTTAAATCCAACTCTCTGTGCATGCCACACCTGTACCTGTTCCCCCGTGCACCTGTATGGGGCAAGGCTGAAACAGTCAACTACGCTGGCTGGTCTCACTTTAATATCGACCGTTAAACACTAAGGGGGGCGTTGGTGCTGTCCACAGTCCCAGCATGCCCCCCTCCACTCCCTGCTGTATTAGTTTCTTATCGCCGCAAACTTAGTGGCTTCAAACAACACAAATTCAAACTCTTACAGCGTGGAGGTCAGAAGTCTAAAACCAAGGTATTGCCAGGCTGCTAGGCTCTGGAAGAGATTCTGTGTCTCGGGGCCCTTGGAGAGAATCTGTTTCCTTCCCTTCAGCTTCCAGAAGCATCTTCATTCCTTGACTTGGGGCCCCTTCCTCCATCTTTATAGCGAGCAGTGTAGTATTTTCTTTAGTCAAATCTCCCTCTTCCTCCCAATGAGGACACGTGTGATTTCGTTGGGCCCACCCATCCAAGATCCTGCTGGGTAGCATAATCACAGGTTTCAGAGACTTGGATCCTGATGCCTTTGTGGGGCCCATTACCCAGCCTATCAACCCCGCCATCCACACACTCTCCCACACTCCTAGAGAGACTTCTTCTCACCCTCTCTTCCCTCCTCAAGCCTCTGATCTCACCCCACCCTTGCCTTCAGCTGGTTCCCCAGCTGCCTGTTTCAGGGAGAAGATAAACAAGGGAACATCCTTAGGCCCCCCCCCCATGTGTACCTTCCCACCCACATCTGTTCCCAGGTTCTCAGCCTTCTCCCCTGTGACTATGGATATGCAGCCAGGCTGCTGGCTAAGGGGATCCCCCTCTCTGTGCAGGAACTCAGGGTTCCTCCCACCCCAAGGACATCGCTCTGGCAACTCTCTGTTAGCATCGTTCTCCCTGTCTCCTGCGTTTTTCATGTCTGCGTGCAAACATACTGAGGTTTTTCCTCTTTAAATGATAACATACTACCACACATATTGGAATGGCTACTACCAAAACATAAGTGTCGGTGAAGATGTGGAGAGATTGGAACCTTCGTGAACTGTCGACGGGAATGTGAAATGGTATAGCTGCTATGGAATGTCGTATGGCAGTGTCTCAAAAGAATTAACCATAGAATTATCCTATGATTCAGAAACTCTGCTTCTAGGTATGTAGCCAAAAGAATTGAAAGCAGAGAGGCAAACAGAAATGTGTATGCCGATGCTCGTTCCAACAGCCAGAAGGTGGACACAAACCTGGTGTCCATCAGTGGATGGATGGATAAACAAACAATGGTATATCCATACAAAGGGACGTTATTCAGCCCTGAAAAAGAAAGAAGTTCTGACACACGCTACAACAAGGAGAGACCTCGAAGACATTGTCCTAAGTGAAAGAAGCCAGTCACAAAAAGACAAGTACTGTATGATTCCACTTCCGTGAGGTCCCTGGAGTGGTCAGATTCATAGAAGCGGAAAGTAGAACGGTGGGTGCCAAGGGCTGGGGTCGGGGGAGGGACGAGGAGTTAGTGTGTATCGGGAAGATGAAAGGGAGTGGATGGTGGTGATGTTTGTACTTAACACCGCTGACTTATACACTTGGGTATGGTTAAGGTGGTAAATTTTATGTTCCGTGTATTTCACTATGAGAACGACAAATACCCTCTTAAAAACAATTCTCCTTCCAGTTACTGTCAGATTTCCCAGCTATTATTAACTGTTGGGAGCCATCCTTGAGGAATGCCCTACAGACAGGGTTAAAGTTGCCTGCAAGCTAGAAGTTTGCAGGGCAGGTAAGCTCTTACTGAAGGAGGAAGATTGGCTTAATGAATAAGCTCATTACTGAAATTGTTTGCATATCTGTGGGTGTTGCTCCTCATGCATATCCTAGGGTATAAATATACTGTTCTTAATAAACTCAGGGTGCAGTATTCACTGTTAGCCCTCCCGACTCTATCTCTGTCTCTATCTTTTGTCTCTCTCTATCTTCTCTCTCGCTCTCTCCCTCTCTCTGTTTCTCAGTCCTCACTCCCCATCTCAGGAACTGTTTGATCTTAGCCGGCTGGCTCCGGCAATTAACAACAAAAACACTTAGCAAATGTGGTCCATTTATATATATTTACTGTCTCCAGTTCATCTTCTCCCATTTTCTCTTGAGCTCACCCCAGTAAGACTATGTCCAATGCAGTGTCACAGGTCCTATTGTCCAGGTCGCTGCTGATGGTCACACTGCTAAATTCGATAGTGGGTCCTGGACCCCCTCTCACTTCCTCTCTGGGCAGCATGGGCCTGAGTGACCAGACCCCTCACCTGGCTCATGGAGCCCACACTCCTCCGACTCTCCTGCCATCTTGGGCTCCTGCCTCTTTTGCTGGGTCCTCCTCATCTCATATCGGTCGTTGTGCCCCTTCTCCAACTCCTGCTCGCCCCCTTGCTCCTCCCATCCGGCTTCGTGGCTTTTCGTACCACAGATGTACCCAGCCAGCTCACAGCGTTGAAGGGACAAATGTTTATTGTCTCTTCTTCTCGTCGGTGCTGAGATGCAGCAGCGACTAAAACAAAATGGGTGGGAAGAGAGACAATGAGAAAAAGCACAAACACCTGAGAGCAGATGATGGTGAAGAAAGTGGAGCAGACACGGAGGGCCTTCTGGATCAGGAGGTCAGGGAAGGGACTGGAAAGATGACGTGGAGCAGAGGTCTGCAGAACGGAGGGAGGAGCCGACATTCCCATAATAAAAGGAGGTCTGCCTGCGTAGATCACAATACCACAGGGGACCGAGGCCAGGCGGGGCTCAGTGAGAAGCAAAGACAGCAGCAATGTCCAGGGGCTTCTGCTGTCCTGCTACAGTGAGCGGTAGGAAAACGGAGTCACTGAAAAGTTGCAACCAGTTAGAAGGATGCAGCCAGATCTATCTTTTGGAAGGACGTCTCCGGGTGCCGAGGCGACAGTGGGTTGGGGGCAGGGCTGTGAGGACAGGGAGGCTAGTGTCGTCCTTGGTGCTCATGCCCCCTCGTTACCAGGAGGTGGGGTGGTTGCTCTTGAAGGCCCCTTGCTCTGGCTATGTTGGGGGCTGGCCAGGCGAGGCGGAGTGGAAGCAAAGAGACCAGTCGCATGCTGGTCATGCTATGCACCTCCAGTTCCTCTCTCCGCCAGCTCTGTACCCTGCGAGGCTGCCCTCTGCAGACCACGTGCCCAGACCCTGCCCGGGGGCTTCCAGCAGCATTTTCCCGTGGGAGGGCACTAGCAGAAGACTTGGCGGGGTGGGAGGAAAGCAAGGCAGGGGGTGTATTTCATCCTTCCGATACCCCTTCCAGAGGCTTCTGCCTGTAACCACCCCCTTGCCATGCTCTGCTGCCACCACTCGCTCTCTTGCCCCAACCATCCATCCTGCGGCTTCCTCATCTTTGCCATGCGGGTGATCACGGGCATTTCGGTGTGAGGGGGTGTAAAGGAAAACTCTTCCTGTGTCTCCTCTTCTCTCAGTCCTCTACTTCTGACACTTCGGGTCACCAAATATGGGGGTTCTTTTCCCACACCAAGCAATTCTGTGACACCAGCTGGGCGTGCTGTCATGTAACTCGATTTTGACACTATCTACCCACAAGACTGTCCCCACTTCGGATGCCCGTCACAAGCCCAGTTTGCCACCTGAGCTTGTCTGTAGACTAGAGATTGACCCCGTTCATGACCCCGTTCTTGGGGTTGATTTATTTGCTAGAGCAGCTTACAAAGGATAGAAATTCGACTCAGCCAGATGAGAGAGATGCATAGGGCAAGATTTACGTGGAAAGGGGTGTGTGTGTGTGTGTGTGTATGGGGGAGTCTATGTTTTCTTTGGATACAGCCCCCTCCCAGCACCTCCACGTATTCAGCAACCTGGAAGCTCTCTGAACCTCATCTTTTGGGAATTTTTGAGGCTGCATCACAGAGCATGATTGATGAAATCATTAGTCACTGGTGATTGACTCAACTTCCAGCCCCTCTACCCAACTCAGATGTAGCAGGGTGGGCAGCTGAAAGTTTCTCTAATCACACGGTTGGTTTCTTTGGCAACCAGCCCCCATCCTTAGGGGTCTTCCAAAAATCACCCACTCACATAAACTCGGTGTGGTTGAAAGGGTTCTGACATGAATAACAGACACCGGTTTCACCTTTTTGGCTCTAGAGCTATTTCAGCCATGAGGACATGGAACAAAGATTAGAACAAAAGATGCTCTCAGTGCTCTTATCACGTAGGAAATGTCCAGGGTTTTAGATGCTGTGAGCCAGAAACAGAGGAAGAAGATCAAATATATATTTCTTATTGCGGGCATTCCTCAGGGCTGTTGCGGGCTTGGTTCCAGATCACCGTAATAAAGCGAGTTGTGATATTTTTGGTGGTGGAGGGTCTTGATTTCAGTTTGTAAAAACCACAGCATCTGCAAAGCACAGTAAAGTGGAGTGCTATAAGACGAGGTATGCCCGTATACATCAAAATACGACGGGGAGTCAATTTGAAACAACCGAAGGCAGCCACCGGTCTGATGGGGTAGCCGTCAAAATGGGCCAGGTGCAGCCCCTCCTGCCTCTGTTCTCTAATCAGCAGAGAGCAAGAGGTTGCACTCAGGCAGGTGATTGACTTGGGTGGGGAGGGAGCAACTTTTTGATTCCTCTTTGTTGGGTGAGGGGACTGACAAACAAAATGGATGTAGTCAGGCTTTCTCCCAGCAAGCCGTGGGGTTGCCTGCGACCTTAGCTGCAGCGTCCTACATAGCCTTAGTTACAGCGTCCTATGTAATATCAGCTACAGCGTCCTAGACAACTGGTAGAACGCATGCGCACTGTGACTGATTGTGATTGATTACAGTACCAGGCCTTAAGCCTATTACACACCTTGTTCTAAGAACAGCCCCACCTGTGCAGGCCAAGAGCTGGAGCTGTGCGTGTGCCTTGCTGTGACCTGCTATGCCTGAATAAAGCTGTGTCGCATCTGCCCAGGGCCCCTTGCATATTCTTCCAGCTGCCAGAACCACACACCCCAAGTTTCGGTCCCCTGAACCTGCAGAACACTCTTCATCTAGCTTTCATACATTTGTCACCATTATGGAACACTCTGGTGGAGACTAGTACAGTAGCCAGGGGTCATGGGCCCATATATCCTACCTGCGCAGGGGTGAATCCTGGTTCCGCCACTTCCTGTCTGTGTGACCTCAGGCAAGTTAATGAACTTCCTTCCCTGTGCCTCAGTCTCACCTGTAAAATGAAGTTAAAACAGCACCTCCCTAGGATGTGGTTCCATAGTGTAGTGGTCAGCACGTCTGCTTTACACGCAGAAGGTCCTGTGTTCATGCCCCAGTGGAGCCATGGTCCATAGTCTAGGGCCATGCCACCCTGAACGTGCCCGACCCGTCTAATCTCGGAAGCTAAGCATGGTCGGGCCTGGTTAGTACTTGGATAGGAGACCACCTAGGAAGACCAGAAGACCAGGTGCTGTAAGTATGAATAAATAATAATAATAATAATAATAATAATAATAATAATAAAATAGTGTCTCCTTCAGTGTAAGGGATTACATGAGTTATACTCTGCAAAATGCTCGGAACTGTGCCTGGCACACAGCAAGTGCTCAATAAACAATCAGTTGCTATTTTTTCGTGCATGTAAGTGCCAGGGATGCAACAGAGTCCAGAACGGACCAGGTTCCTGCTGGAGCTGACATGCTGGGAGGGGCTAAGTAAAGATGTAACTACAGGTCATGCCAGGTGCTGGTAAGAACCAATGAAGAAAAGAAAGCAAGGTAAGAGGACCGAGAAGAGGAGGATGCTGCTAGTTTGCCAGGTGGGTTGATAAAGAGCTGACCTTTGAGAGGCCTTGATGAAAGGAAGGAGGGTCACCTTTGGGACCATGGGGTAAGAGAGATCGTGAGGTTAGGGAGGGTGGCTTCAGAAACCATGGAAAGGAGGTAGGGTTTTATTTTTGGTGTGATAGGCGGGGTCTGAGGCAGAGAATGTGGCGAGTTCTGTAGCCTTGCCTGGCTTCACAGAAGTTGGGAAATTGAGCTTAGGTTATTTTATCTGCATAATTGCTCTAGGAGATAGAGCTTTGCAGAGGAGGACTCTGCAGGGCAGGGCTTGACTGGGTTTGATACTTATCTAAGGAGTCAAGCTGGATGAATGGTCTGTTTACTGTGGGAGGCTCCTGATAACCAGCTCCTTGGAATTTCATAAGCCAATCACCAAGGGTGGGTTAAAGAGGAAATGCGGTTCCCTTTCTCCCTCTCTTTGGGACTTCTCAGCCCATGTGGAGCTCCATATTCAGCTAGTAGGTCCACCTCCTGAAAGTGGGGAGGTTGGGCTGAGAGGTTGCATGGGGCAGACCCAAAGTAATGACCTGCTGTGTGAAATTGGAGCTGTCACCCTCCCTCTCTGGAGCTCAGAATCTCCATATTTTGTTTTTGTTTTTTTGCAAGTGTTGATATAGATTTTTTTTTTTTTTTTACATTTTATTTTAAAATGACATACACATACTATGCTGGCTGGAAAATTACTGCTTGGCTATCGCCCATGGGAACATAGGCTATCACCTATGGGAACATAACATTCTAACAATAAGCTTTCTGCTTCTGTACCCCTGGCTTGCATGCCCGACCTGTGGGTTGACAGTAAATAGAAGAAAAATAGACTTTTGTGTTTGGACAGAATGAACAATGGGGTTTAGGGCTTAAAAACCCTGTACCTCTACATTTGGGGGCTGCCTAATTTGGGGTCTGCGTACCCCTGGCAGACCCAGCTGGCTGAATAAAGAGTGTGTTTCCTATAACTCACTGATTTCTAGTGGTCAGTGTGCCTATCGGGGGCTGGAGGCTACAACAATACATATACTCATTTTCATAAGAGAATTATGTCCTAATGTTTTCTACTTACATCCGAATGGGTTGTCTGGTATACCCCACTGGAAAATGCACCAGTGCTCTAGATCATTTCTCATTGCCAGGGCTCCCCGTATCATTCTGGAAGAAATCACGTCACTTTAATCAAATCTCTTGTACACTATTTGTTGGCGGGGGAGTTCTGTTCATCATCTCTTTGGAAATAGAAGAAGTCTGAATGTATTGTCCAGTGTGCCTCATTTCTAGTTCAGGTTTAAGTAGAGTGTAGACCTACTTTTAAGTCTCTCAGGTAGGTAGGTAGGTAGGTAGGTAGGTAGGTAGGTAGGTAGGTAGATTAGATACAGAGAGAGAGAGATGATAGATAATTTATATGCAAAATGTATTATTCAGTCTGGAAATCTTGTTAATCTGATTTTTTTTTTGTTTGCCCTTAAGCTTAGGACAAACAGGCCAATCACAAGTAAAGCTAATAGTGTGGATTTATGCATGAAACCAAATTCCCAGTTAAGTAAAGAATTTGGCCCAATGCATTCTATGTCTTTAGCCTTTGAACAGTGTTTCAGAATCTCCATTTGTAAGAAGAGCAGCCTGCTTCTAGGTTGTGGTCTGACTTTTGTCCTTTACCCAGAGGGTGACAGTACCAACCCTGCCCAGGCTGTCTGCCTTTTCACAAGATATTCTGGACCTATAAAAATAATTTTTATGTTGACTACATATTAATATATATTTTGGATCGCCAAAATATTAGGTTAAATAAAACATTGCCATTGTATATTTTCTAGCAGCCACATTAAAAAGAGTGACAAGAAACAGGTGAAATTAATTGCTTGCATTATATATTTTTTCTTTTTTCTTTACCCTCCCACAGCTTTATGCTTGCATTAGATTTTTTATTGGACAGCACTCCTGTGGAAAATTAAATGCCTTCAAGATCTGATTAAATTAACTTATAATTAAAATTGCAACTCCCCCTCCCCTGAGGTTCCCTGCCTCCTCCTCCATGGAGCTCTTATAGTACTTGTCACCTCAAATATTGTATTACATATCTGTTATAGTTATTGCTTACTGTCGGTTCTTCTTGAACAGTGCCAGGCACATAGTAGGTGCTCAATAAATGGTGAATGACTGAATATAAGCATAGAAAGTGTGGGTGTGGGAATTCTACAGTCGCCAAATATTCTGATTTTTCCAGAGAAGCTCCAAATGCAGATTTTCACATGTAAACTCCAGTTTTTAAAATGAAACTCATATAAATTATTTGAAAGCATCATGTGGGCCAAAAGAAACATTTCTGCAGCAGCTTGAGCAACCTGTCTGCACCTGCTCTGGTCTAGATGATTCTGGAAGGTAATACACACTAGGCCAGGTAGAGAGGACCCCATTAGGAAAGGGGAGGAAAGTACTGAGCGGGGTTCCTCACATCTGCCTGTCCCAGAAAAATTGTCCCTCCTGAATCAACAAACATATCAGGGGCTAGTGCGGGTGGTAATTAAGGGACAACCCCTCCTCCTGCAGCCCCATGAGGATGGAGAGTTTTTAAAATATCAGCTTTAATGGGGAATAATTTACAGAAAACACCATTTACTAATTTCAATGAATTTTGATGATTGTATACAGCCTGGCGATCACCACAATCCAGATATAGAACAACCCCATGACCCAGAAATGTTCCCCTGTGTCCCATTCCTAGGCAATGCCCTCCCTCACTCTCCTTCATCTTCCGGGCCACCACTGAGCTACTCATGCGTGCTCTTTGAGTTTGCTCTCTTCTGGACTGTCATAGAAATAGAATCATTACAGTATGTGGTCTTTCGTGGTCTGACTTTTTTTTTCACAAAGCTAATACTTTTGAGTGTTTTCCAAGATGGTGCTTGTTTCAGCTGTTTGTTCTTTTTTATCGTTGAGTAGTATTTATTTGTACAGGTAGATTGCAATCTGTTTATGCATTCTCTTGTTGATGGACATTTTGATTATTTCCTGTTTTTGGCGATTATAAATAGAGCTGCTATGAACATTCATGTAAAATCTTTGTGTATGTGTGTGCTTTTATTTCTCTCTGGTAAATACCTTGGGGAGGGGGAGCTGTATAGTAAATGTATTTTAAATTGATAAGAAACTGAAGACACAAACACTTTCAGTGATCCTGGTTGAATACATGGTGCCCTGGCATCTGCCTTTTAAATAAAATCCTCAAGTACAGCTAGGTGTCTGTGCTAGAAGATCTGGACTCCAAGATCCTTCAGCTCTGATGGGCTGCTTTCCTTCTGCTTTCTGTCTATGGAGTCCAGGGATTTTAAACCTAAACCTCAACCCCTGAAAGGACTCAGAACTGAGATTCTGATAGGTTGATTCCATCTCCGAGGAACCCAGGTCTGGCTTAGAAGTGAGTCAACTCACAGTCACCTTCATTAGCTTCGCATTATGAGGGGGTGATAATGATTATGGTAAATATATGATTGCAACCTTGCTGTCCTATGTCCGGCATTTTCTGACTTATTTTTTTATGAGCCTGAGGTGTTCTTCCTGCCCTTCTGGCAGCAATGCAAGATGAAGTGTTCATTCATTCATTCATTCATTCGTTCATGGCACCTTTATTGAGTCTTTTCTGTGCTAAGCAGCATCTAGGTGCTGAAGACACATTTGTAAAAAGGATAAAACCTCCGCTCTTAGAAAACTTTTAGGGTGGATAAAGATAACCTATGTGTAAACTAATAAGACAATCTCAGATCGCATTAAGTTCTGTAAAGAAAATACAATAAGGTAATAGATGAGGGGAACTTTAGATAGGGTGTCAGAAAAATCCTCTCAGAGGTAGAACATTTGAAGCAAAAAAGTCCGTTTTATGACTCTCCAGATCTGCTCTGTAGTCACTAGCCAGGTAATAAGTCTTTTGAACACTTGAAATGTGGCTCATTTGAACTGAGATGTGCTGTAAGTGTAAAATACACACCAGATATCAAAAACGAACTACAAAAAACCCCTAAAATCTCTTAATTTTTTTTTTTTGGCTACAGGTTGAGATTGATAATATTCAGGACATACTGAATTAAATAAAATATATTAATAATTCCACTTTTTTTCTTTTTCCGTTTTAGAAAAATGCACCAACTGAGTAAATTTAAAATCACTATGTGGCTTGCATTATATTTCTCTTGGACAGCAGTGGTGTAACAGAAAAGGCGTCCTAAGTAGAGAGAATGGCAAATGAAAGGTCCTCAGGTGGGAACTGAAGGATGCTAGGGGCATAGTGGGCCAAGAAAAGAGTGGCAGAAATAGGAATGGACCAAATCCAAGAGGATCTTGGTTGTCAGCTTCGTAAAGGGGTGGGTTTTAAGTATGATGGGGAAGCCGTTTTAAGGAGGGAAGTGGCATGGTCTGAATTCTATTTTCAACAGACTCCTGTGGCTGTTAAGCAGAGAACTGCCTAGATGATAAAAATTGGGCTAGATGGAAGGCAGAGCATTGTACAAGGAAGAATGCCATTGTCCGGAGCAAGGAGAGAGGCTACCGAAGTAACTAACACTCTTGGATGCGTTTGTGTCTTTTCACAACGCCAGGTTTATTGAGTGGAACCTTCTCAGAAAACCAATTTAACACACAGCACACAGAGAAGGGACGTACTGTCTATACGGATGGGATGAAAGTTCTTAGTGACTCCAAAGCAAGCTCTATCGATTGGTGGCGCAAGACTGTTTCCAAGCCAGAATCTACTACGGCAGAAGGTCAGAGTCTCCGGCTCTGAGTAAATAAACCTGTCTGTGATGCTCTCGGTCGGTCGGAGGTGTTCATCTTATACTGTACTTTTAGGGTTGGAATCCTTATGCTTATCGGCTCCGGGAGTCGGGGCTTATCTACCGCTGACGTTTTCTATGGTCTTGGGCATTCCGATCACACCCTAAAGGCGGTCCCATTATGTGCCGGTTGACATTACTGTCATGGCACCCATAAAATCCATTTTCAGTAAAGTCCAGAGTCCTAAATTCTTTTTGCTCTAGACACCTGGGCTGGGATGCCGTCTGCGCCGGGCTCGCCGCGGCCCCGCCCTCCCCGCAGAGGCGGCGCCCCGGCCCGGGACGCCTCCGCGATCGCTCGGTGATTCGGCACTCGGCTGGCCAGGCGCCGGCGCGTCGCTCGCTCCATTGGTCGGGCCTGGGCGGGCCACAGCGCCCCTGGCAGCGCCATTGAGGAGCGGCGGGGAGGAAGCACCGCGCAGCGCCGCGCTGGGCTGGCGGCCCGGGACACCGACAGGTACCGGGCGAGACGGGGCGGCGCCTGGCGACAGGCCGGGCCGGGGGTCGCAGGGGCGGCCTGGGCCGGCGGTGGGCCGTTCTGGATCCGCTTCGGACCTAGGCGTCGGCCCGCCAGCGGGGAGCGCGGCGCCGGGAGCCCGGGACCCCAGTGTCAGGCCCTCTGGCCGTCCGAACTCCTCGGGGGAACCCAGGGGCGTTGGAGCCTCCGATGGCCCCAAGCCTGCCACTCTTCACGGGGACCCCTGCGTCCTAGCTCCCGCAGGCACCCCAGCCACAGGCTCGGGGTGCCTGAGCCTCCCGGGACCCCGGCGTCCGTGTCCTGGGCGTCCGATCCCCCATCCAACCGGGCACCTTTTCCAGGGTCCTGGCAGCATGGCACTCTGGGATCGGGGGGTGTCAGCCCACTCCTTTCCCCACCTTGGTCTCATGCGGGATCTCAGTGTGCGAGCCCGCAACCTCACGCCCAGGAATGGGGCGACAGTCAGTTCTCCAAAGTGTCTTAACTATCCCCTTCACCGGCCTTCTGGGGTCATGCTCTGCGATGGGACATCAGGCTTCAAACCTGTCTTTACCCCTTGCTCCCTGGGGTCACTCCCTGCTCGATCCCCTCCTCTCAGGTATGGGACCCCCGGCGCGGTCCCCTCCAGGCTTTATTTGGAAGGTGGGGTCTCCGTCTCTTGGAGCGGAGCTTAGGGTTCTGAGAACAGAGCGAGTGGTGGGAAGGCTGTGGGAGCCTCGCCTAATGCGCAGTCTCGTTCCTGTGAGACCCCGGCCCTGACACCCTCCCGCCCCCCGCCCCCTATCTCCGAGCTCCTGGGCGCCGGCTGCACTGAGCCGGAGCCGCCTCTGGGAGGGGCGCCGGGGTCCAGTTGCCAGTCCTTCCCACTCCCGGCTCTGGCCGCCCCTTGTGGGAGGGGCCTGACTCAAGGTCATGCCCGGCACTCTGTCAGCCCGTGGGCTGAGCACTGATCCCCAGTGTCACCTGCCCCACCGATTAGGGGAGGCCCGCTGGGTGTTAGTTCTGTGCAGCTGCCTCGTAGCCCTAATGGACCAGAGTGTAAACACTTCGGGATTCTTGCCAGTCTGGAGGCCCATCCTGACACCGGATTCTGTGAAGTGGCCTCAAGCCCGGTCTAGATGCTTAGCAGAGCTAATGTTTTTTGGCTTGGGACTCATTTTCTTGACCAGGACATTTTACAGTGCTAGTCACCCCATCTTCTTTTTATCTGTTTTGCCGTTCTTCTACCTGCAGGGTGAGTAGAGTAGGGCCTGATCTTGTGTACAAACTGACACTTGTTTGTTTCCCTTTTAGTGGGAGAGCGTTTGTAGTGGGTACTTCAGAGAGTATATTGGCATTAAGGGCAGTAACTTCAAAAGTAAAGAGTGCCCTGACTTTGGCGTTTTGCCTAAGTGTGTTTGGAGCCTGCATAATAAGACTAGATTAGTCAGGTGCACGTTTTGTTTTCACAGATTTACTTGTTTTAAGTTAAAATAAAGAAATGTTTCATTTACTCGGATTCTGAAACATTTCTCATTTTTTAAAATTTGTTCTTGTAACTTTTAAAAATATTGCCAATAACCTCTAGCAGATTCCTAATTTTATGCAAAATGTAGCTTTAAAAAAATCTTTGCAAAGAAATTAGTTTTCACCAAATGCTGTTAATTATTTACCTTTACTGTCATTGTTGACAAATAAAAGTTAATCTTATCTGGCAGTGCAAAACAATGTTGACAAAGAAAAATCAGTCTTTCCTGGAGTTTGAGTTAACTCTTACAGGGCCTGATGTTTTGGGTCTTCCCTGGGTGTGGTCAACTTTCAATTGGGATAAGTGTGTCTCCTGGCACTCAGATGAATCACTGGAGGAGGGGCAGGTGCTTGGAAAGGATGCTGGAAGGGCTGGTTCCAAGTGGGACGCACGCCATGGCAAATCTGGAGTGGCCAGTGTGGTGGGCTGGTGTCTGACTTGCTTGGCTCACAGCAAGATTCAGGGCTTATAGTTCTAATTGAGACCTATGAGCTGAGTGATCTGGGGACCCATTTAAACTTTTGTGTCTCAAGTCCCCTCATGTTAACTTTTTGTACTACTAAAAATAATCTTTATTTCTTGTGAGACTAATAAACACCAGTTGTTATAATAGACGGTGGAATTCAATACCGAATGTAAATACTGTAGCTGGAACCAGAGGATTTCTGGCGTTTGTAATTACTAAGGTAGCTCATTGTATCAGCATCATCTGGTGCCCAGGTACCAGTAATGCAGCTCTAGGACATTTAAGAACAGTGATAAATCCCTGCCTTCTCCCTTCCATTTATATTATTTTTCAAAAACAAATTTGCAAAATTGAATCAGGGAAGGCTTAAAGAGGATCGTTGCAGAGTATGAAGTTCACTCATACAATCTCTTAGGGCATTTTGACTTAATCTGGGGCAGGGTTTCCCTGCCGTGGCACTGCTGTGTTCTAGGCTAGATAATTCTTTGCTGTGCGGGGGCTGTCTTGTGCATTGTAGAATGTTTAGCAACTTCCATGACCTCTACCCACAAAATACCAGTAGCAACTTCCTAGTCATGATAATCAGAAATGTCTCTGGACATTGCCAAATCACACCTGGATGAGAGCCTGTGATCAGGACAGTCTAGTCTCAAGGTGAGTCACTAAAAGCAAGCAGATTAATGATCAGTTACGTTGAAAAGATAAGAACTTTGAATTGCAGATAATATTCAGTAAATTTATAAGTGACTGTTCTTACAGCTGCATCAAAATGAAGATGTATTGGTTTGGTCCTCCATTTACTAACAGGGCAACTTAAAGTGCTTCCCACCCCAGCTTTTCTTAAATCTGTGCTTAGCATTTGCCCACCCTCAGGAAGTAGAGTAGGAAATTAGCTTAGAGAATCATCTGTTTTTTCTGTTGATTTTCTTTCTTTTTTTTTTTTCCTTGCGTAGATTCTTCTGTGACCATGAGAGAGAGAAATAAGGAATGATCCATGGTTTTTAAACACCTGGTCTTGAGGATATAGTCATGTTGGAAGGGCTTGTAGCCTGGGTTCTCAATACCTATCTGGGGAAATACGTCAATAACCTGAACACTGACCAGCTCTCTGTGGCGCTTCTGAAAGGTGAGTACCTGTGTCTGTTTTTGGTAAAGTATGCCTTTGCAGATGGCGTCTCTATTTTCTATATTCTTTCTGTTGTTTGAGAATAATAAAACATGATACCCAGATGGCTTTGTGCTAAATATGTGTAAAGGGAAATATGTTGTTCCATATGACGCTTGTTACACTAAAGGATAACTTAAGTGTGTGGCTACACTGCTGTAGATTTTAGGGAACTTAATTAAAAACAATTACACTGTTGCTGACTGTTCTTTACCCCAGTTAATTTTTAGCTTTATGAAGCCTTATGGAGGCAGCCATGATGGAGTGACAATGGCATTGGTTTTGGCTTCAAATCCTGTTGTGTTACTTTTTAGCTATGCAAATAAGTCATTGAAATTTGGAGCCTCAGTTTCTTTAGAAAATGCCTCCCCAGGGTTGCTGTAAGGATCAGATGGAGTAGCATTTGAAGCTCCTCTCCTGCTCGCATATAGTACATGCAGTAGAAGTTTTAAAATATTATTACTGTGAAGTCTTCAACAGAATTTCTTAGGTCTTGTCTTGCTTAGTAACGTACCAAAAACTTGAGCCATTTTAGCCTTTATAAGCCTAGGTAAATGCTGCCCAGCGATTTGGTGTGGGGATTGGAAAACTGCGTTTTTCTCCTCTCCTTGTTTTTACTTCTCTTTGCTCAGCTCAGAATGGAACCCCTTAACTATTCTGGAGAAAGGAGATAAAGTCAGCCTGCAGGCGTGTAGCAGAGTCATAGTCCAGCACAGCTGGAAACAGCTTCCCGGGAGCCTGAGTTTGGCGAGAGGACCAGGACAGATCAACATGTGACTGGCTGCTGGAGACAGCATGATACAGCATGCAGTGTAGTCAGAGGGTAGGGTGCCAGTGGTTCCCCTGTCGCCAGAAGTGTGGCTGTCTAGGTTTTTCTGATCCATCTGAACCAAACCAGTAAAATGATTATGGCAGTGACAGGCTGTGGGGAGCTCTCACGGTCACCCCTCCCACTCCTGTCCCTTCACTGGAAACAGAAGTGGGGTTTTCCTTAGTCTCCTACTTTTCCTCCTGTCCTTACAAGGGAGCTGCCCAGTGTAGAACGAAAGTGACCAGTCTGTTGGGGAGAGAGGATGTGTTCAGAGTGCCATAGTTGTGTCAAGTTCACGTCTTTGGTCCCTTATTGAAGTTCTCAGACACACTGTGAAGCTAACCAGGTTGAACAGGGCAGGTAACAGGGCCTAGGAAGAGAAGTGTAAACCACAGCCTTGCTAATGAAAGAGCTGCTCTCAAGAGTGGCATGGTAAGAGGCATGGTAAGTGGCATGGTTTGCTGATGAAATGAACAGAGAGAAATTTGTGGTGTCTGATGTATCATGGAGTCTATACCAATGACAGAGTTCTCATCTCAGCAATTTTAGGCAGAATATGTCTTGCAGCCGCAATGGCATGTATCTTGCTGATTCTTTAAGCTTTTCTGTGCTTATTTTCTTTAAAAAATATTCTCTGGCTTTAAACAAACCTGTGGAATTTAAGGACTGTTTCTCTGAAGAATAGAAAGATGCATTTTCTTTCATGACTGCTGTTAGTATGGTGCCCCATCCTTATGGTCCAAAGCACACCACAGTGCTTGGCCAGAAAATTGTTAGGGCATCACAGTGGACTGAGAATGGCTTTGTAAAGAAGTTGACAGTTTTTGTTGATCTTGATGATGTAAGCAGTATTTGGGGGTGGAGGGTATTAGATAGGAATAAGAATGTTACTCAATCTGTCTGCAAATGTTTACTGTTCTAGATGCTTTGAATAGTGGTTAAGAGCGTGGTTTTTGTAGCCAGACTGGATGTGAATCCTCTTTCTTGCATTTACCAGTAACTTGTGCGTATTACTCAGATTCTTCATGCTTCAGTCTCCCGTTCTGCAAATCGGAGATAATGTTAACTATCTCATGAGGTTCTGAACTGAACACATTAAGCTAAGTCCAAGTTCTTGGCGTATGGTGGGCCCTTGTCAGTGGTAGCTGACTTATGGTCCTCACGATTGTCGACACGATTGGCTGGTGGGCTGGAACTGACGGGTAGATTGTGCGCACGTGCAAACAGTAATAAAAATGCAAAGTTAGTGTATGAGTGGTTGAAGAACAGAGGTAGCTGTTGTATAAGGCCTCACTCGTTCATTCATTCATCAGACACTCACAGAGCACCTGCTTTGGGTAAGGCTCTGTGTTAGGGAGTCATACAAAAAGGGGAGATGGTGGAAGCTCAGGAATAGGGTCTAACCCCAGTGTCATCAACACTTAAAAGCCCTTTGTGGGCAAGTTACTTAAGCCTCCTCTTTACCCCCTGTCTCTCTTGCCACCTGGGATCAGATAGACCTGGCGTGAACTCGAGCACTACCACTTACCAGCTCTCTGAGTTTTAAACAAACTGTCCTCTAAGTCTCATTTTTCTCATCTCAAAAGCGAAGCAGATAATAGTATTTCCTATTGTTGTAAGGATTAAATGAGATAATGCAAACGCAGTGCTTGCTTGGCACATAGTGACATCTCGCTAAATGATAGCTGTTATTGTCATTATTATTACTATTACTACTGCTGTTCCACGTCCCCCTCTATAGCCTGTGCCCTTGGAGAGCTGGCTGCTAACCTGCTGGGGAGACGAAATCACACAGAAATCCAGGCAGTATATATTAAACTGTTATACTAGAGATTTAGGCATAATGCAGTGGGGTGCACAGGAGGGAGCCCATCCTGTTGGTAGACTTTGGGGAAGCTGTTATGGAGATACCTTTTGAGGTTATGGGGACTTAGCAGGATTTTGATAGGGGCACGGGATGGGTTGCCACAGTCCAAGTAGAATGAAGTGTGTGAGCAGAGGCAGAAGGCTGAAAGCTTGCAGGGCACGTTCAGGCTCAGAAGGTAGTGGCTGCCAGTGCCATGTCAAGGAGTTCGAACTTTGGACGATGGGCACATCTGTATATCTGTAACCCCAAAATTTAGATTTCCCTTCGTTTTCTTTTCATAAACTCGGAACTGCTGTTCGGCCCTTTAGATGACCTAGAGTTGCGGGGGAAGAGGCTTCCGTAGTCATTAGTGATCCCTCAAAATGACCCTCTGTGTTCACCCCAGTCCTGGTGACTACATTTTTGCTAATCTGAAATGAGTTTTGGCTGAGACAGACGTCCATGAGTAAGCCTGCAAATTATCCACCTGGAAATAAGTGAACCATTTTATCGTATATAAAGTACTCACCTGTGCTGGGTGCTTTAGGGCCTGGCTCCTTGGAGGGGCCTTTGCCAGCAGGGCCAGTGGGGTGCATATTTGAATGGATGGGAAAGTGGGAGGCCTTCCATCTTGAACCATGGCTGCTCCTGTTCTCCTGGAGTTCTTTGTTATCGCTTAGGCTGCCGTCCCTCCTGAGTTTCCTCTCCTTTCCAGGCCACCTCCTTCACTCCCTGTGCTTCAGCTTCTTTAATTTTTCATGTTGTGGATTGCCTACAATTCCTTCCACTTCTCCAAGCTGTACAGCAGCCAAGGAAAGCTTGGGCCGTCTGCCTTTGTGATAAATTTGGGCATCGAAAAATAGGGCAAGTGATTCAAATTGCAAATGTTACTCTTCAAAAGAAGAAGAAATGATATATTTTCCTCCTGTTAAGTCATTTTCAACCAATAAGGAACATAGTTCATGATTTTTTTTCCCCTTATGATCATTTTCTCCCCAAATGTGGAAACAGGGCTGTTTCTTGGCTCTCTGGAGTTGTTAACATCTCCTTTTGGTTAGTCTTAAGTCTGTGGATCCCCCATGTGGACACATGTACCCCCAAAAGTTAAAAAAATGAGTTGGCTGCATTTGCTCAGAATCTGCCAAATTGCTAGATTGGAATACTTCTTTAGAAGCCAGTCATGCACAAGTCTTGAACAGTCATTTAAAGGGAAAAACAATCAAGTTTCTTGTATCAGTTTGTCTGGAGGAAAAGGCTTGCCTGCCTTTCTCCTGAGTTCTCTCACCAGTTGATGGTGCTGGGTGGTGGTTGTCTGTACTCCTCATTCCTGAAAATATGTATCTCAGACAGATTTAAGCGGCTCAGAAATGGCCTTGAGTGGTGCCAACAGTTTTGTGGAATGATGGCTGTCTCCCGAGCTCTTCGAGGATGGAAACCCTGCCTTCTCTTTTTACCTTTGCAGTGGCCAGCACAGTGCCTAGAACAGCGGGTGGGGATTGGTGTGCATGTGTGAATGAATGACTGCCTTAGCTGGGAGAGAGAGATCTAGCTGCACCCTCTCTCTTGACTGTTCCTTTACGCTGCTTTGGGTTTCAGTCATCCTAAAAGCTGAGTCTGAAAAGGACCTTCAGAGGCGGTTCTGCCTGGTTATTACACCTGTAGGTGGAGGTGCTGAGGGGAACACGCGGAGCTGGTCTGCCCAGAAGAGAGAGTATAATTCCTTTTGATGACTAGCTTTTTTAAAAACTCTTTATGGGCACTCAGATATTGTGTGCAGTACGTCCATTTCTGGGATTGTGGCTGGGGAGGAGGAGCTTGTTAAAAATGACAGATTTCTGTTTTTCAGTCCCACAGACACCTGGGCAGGAACCCAGGAACCAGCGTTCCATTCCATCCCAGGTGATTGGAGCGGTAGTGGTCCTCTGGTGAACACCCAAACTAGGGCTCTGCAAACTGGCCGGCTGGCCAGATCCCACCCATGAGCTGAGAATGGCTTTTACATTTTTAAGAGCTTGTGAAAAAAACAAAAACAAAAGGAGAATATACAACAGGCACCCTCAAGCCTGAAATATTTACTATCTGGCTCATTACAGAAAAAGTTAGGTCTCTGCCTAAATCCTTCATCTGTTGGTAAACTTTAGTTATTATTTACATGTCAGAATGAGATGGACAGGAAATTAGTGTAGATGAAGCACACAGGCTAGTGGTAGCTCTACCCATGGCTTTTTATAGCCTGGGTCTAGATGTAAAGTTTTTTCTTTAACCTTCAAGGATTTGTACATGGTAGGTACCTTCTGCATTTGTCGGATAAACATTTTATGGTGTTTTTATTTTTTAGGTGCTGTTGAATTAGAAAACTTGCCATTAAAGAAGGATGCCTTGAAAGAACTAGAATTACCATTTGAAGTCAAAGCTGGTATGTGGAACGAAGGAGAAGGAAGCAATTTTGAGTGTACAGGTTTGGGAGATGAAAATAGAGGGCCCTTGAGTTTGGCTCTCTCTGACCAGGGCAAGGCAGGGTTTAGCTCTGTCTGAAAGTGTGGTGTCTAGGCCAATAGGATCAGGATGACGTTAGGGGCGGAGTTGGGGAGGTCAGATTCCCAGACCTATAAATCAGAAACTCCAAGGGTGTCATTGAACCTACATTTTTAGTAAGCACCTCAGGTGATTCTTAACATTTACTAAAGTGTGAGAGCTTCTAGATAGAGTTCTTATTTTCAGGAAATTCATTATAAATATTACTTAGAGAAGGTTTACTCTGTTGAATAAAAGTGGGCTCTGGAACAGTATGCCTGGGTTACATTCTGCATCTGTTATTTTCTGGCTGTGTGACCTTGGGTAAGTTCCCTAACCACTCTGTGTGTGCTTCCTCATCTTTTAGATGGGATAATAATAGTTCCTACATCATGGGGTTGTTGAGAGGAATACCTGAGTTGATATATTAAAATTACATAGGATAGTACCTGGCACACTCAATAGATGTTTGCAATTACATAGGAATTCTGCAGTTACTAGGTATGGTAAAGAAGCAAGAATTGTCATGGAATAAAAGTATTCAAATGACCACTTTTAAAATTATAAAATTAGTCACTATTCAGGCACCCCTCATCACACAACAGTAGCCTGTTGATCTCAGTCCTTTCCTTGTTTTGGGGTATTTATATTACAATAAAATGCAGGTAGAATGCAAATCAGTTGCTAGGTGAAATAGAATAGAATCTTGCAAAAGATTTAGGTTTTCTTGAAATCAATTCAAGTGATGGATAAATTGTCAAAATGCTAGTGAATGCCCTGACAAGTTAGAATCTGAAAAATGCTCTCAAGAATGATGACACTGTGGGTACTTTCAAAATAGTTATTTTTCTGAATCTCAAAGTATTAAGAGAGGCTCTTGGGAAAAAATTGACGACGTTTTCTAATATTTTTGCAAAAATCCTTTTTATGCTTGTTCTGAAAAAGTTAAAGGAAACTTAAAAGTTATGTTTGCAGTCACATAATTATCAGAATATTATGTATTCCTCCTCAATTAATTTTGATTAGAATTGTAACTGTGCACTGATTGTTAAAATTCTTTATATATTATTAACCAGAGTTACCCCAATAAATTTAAAAATTCCTTGCTGTGAAAATTAGCATATTATTTTGAATTTTATTACATATAAAAAACTTATTTTAATTTTTCTACATAGAAAAAACTTATGAATTTTATTACATATAAAAACTTATTTTTTCTAGATAAAATCCAAATTAAAGTTTTTTTCGTTATCATAAAATTAATTTGTCACTGGATCACACAGTTGACCACCTGGTGTTGTCATTAGAGATACTGTTGTTAATGAAATCCTTTTATCTTAAATATAACAGCTCAATTCGACTTGAAGTTTAGATGTCTGAGAGAACTCATCATTCTCTGATAACACGTGTTTCAGAAGTAGATTAGGTGGGCGTTGTGGCTCTTCAAGAGAGCCATTAGGGCAGTTAAAGTGTTCTTATACAGTATTCCTTAGAGGCGACTTGCCTTTAATTAATTGAATTGAAAGAAGGCATGTGATCTAGAAGGCTTGGCTAGAAATGGTGGAACTTGGGAATGGGAATTGAGTGATAAGAGGCTCTAGCTTCCCGTGAGCACGAGCTCCCATGAGCCCGCGTTCCCGCGAGCCCGCGTTCCCGCGAGCACTTGTTCTCGCAAGCCCGCGTTCCCGTGAGCCCGCGCGCCCATGAGAACGCGTTCCCGCGAGCCCTCGCTCCCGTGAGCACGCGTTCTCGCGAGCCCGCGTTCCCGTGAGCCCGCGCGCCCATGAGAACGCGCTCCCGTGAGCCCGCACTCCCGTGAAGAATCCTAGAGCGGCCACTGCAGCCTGACCTGAGTTTCGGTTAGTATGTTCAAGACTGGACGTAGTGTGTGGTAACTCCTGGTACGTATTTATCGACCAGTCAGTTAATAATAAACGGGAAATGAAGTTTGTGCCCAAGGGCTTGTGCAAGTGCCATGGAAGTTTCAGATGTAGTCCAGTTGGATAAGTGGTCGTTTCTAGAAGAGATATGTTGCATTTGATGTGGTAAAGTCACACTGAACTTTTTCTAGCTTCTAGTTTATTATGCCTCATTTTTATTGATCTCGGCTTACCAATACTTGTTTCACATGTGTGAGAAACTGCAGCCTGTTTTCTTAAATTAAAAAAAAGGTTAAAGGAATAATGCTCCTTTAAGAAAACTAGAAAGACCGAAGAACATAGAATTAAAAAGTATACAGGCATTTTACAAAACTTTTCTTTTCCCAGGTTTAATTGGGAAAGTAACCCTTCAAATTCCCTTTTATCGCCCCCACGTGGACCCTTGGGTGATCTCCATCTCCAGCCTTCACTTAATTGGAGCCCCTGAAAAAATACAGGATTTCAATGATGAAAAGGAGAAGCTGTTGGAAAGGGAACGCAAGAAAGCTCTACTTCAAGCCCTGGAGGAAAAATGGAAGGCAAGGCAGAAACCCTTTGGTCTGTAAGCCTCACGGTGAGACGCCCGAAGGGAGCAGAGCACTGGGTTCCACTAACACCAGCTCTCTGCTTTGCAGAATGAACGCCAAAGCAAAGGGGAGTCCTACTGGTACTCGGTCACCGCCTCGGTTGTCACGAGAATTGTGGAGAATATTGAAGTAAGTCCATTGACTTTTATAAAGTGTCAACACGAAAGGGACTGACTTCTCAGGTTTAAGTGTATTTCACTCCTTAGTTATTTATTTGTCCTGAGTCTCACTGATTTGGGGTGTCCTCTGCAGACAGGGCTGCCTGCCTCCGTGTGCCTTTTTCTAGGTGGTGCCAAAAGGAAAACCTGAAAAGCAGGTTCTGGTCCAGGCTCTGAGCACACACATATTTTTCTTGCTTCAGTTGGTGTGAGTCTGGAGTTTCCGTTTCACTTACATTCTGCTCACTTTCTTTTTGAATGTCGGAATACCACTTGATAAAGGATTTAGCTCCTAAGAAGGCAGGTCACCTAAGCCTTCATGACTGTTGTTTTGGGGCCAATTACTCAACCTCTCTGCTCTCAGTTTCTTCATCAATAAAATGAGAGGTGGGATGCATGGTTTCCAGTTGATTACATAGTGGATTGTGAACAACTCTCTGAGATATTTCACTCTCACTGATGTGTCTGATGGTATCTGATGAGTTATAGCATTAGGGCTGTTGGCCACATTTTCTGCCTTAATGACAATTTTGTTTTGTCCTCAAAAACTAGATCAGAGTCCACACTAATTTTCGTGAATGTCATGAGTTAGGTTGTACTTATTAGCACCAGGGTTTTCGTGCATTGTCAAAGTGAGACAGGTCAGATATGTTCAGGGTATGCTGCTTCCCCCCAAAGTGTAGTCTGAGATTGTTAGTTTCACAACTTTAATGAAAAGATTTGTATGTTTGAAGCAACTGCTTTGAATTGTTTCAGGCAGCTTTTTTTTTTTTTTAGCTGTCATTTAAAAAATTCATCATTATTATTTTTATTTTAGTTATAATAATAGCTTTATTGATATATAGTTCACATACCATGAAGTTTATACTTTTAAAGTGTACAATCTAGTTTTTTAGCATATGTACAAAATTGTGCATTGATCACCGCAATCTAATTCCAGAACATCCACATCATCCCCAAGAGAAACGCTATACCCAATAGTAGCCACTCCCAATTCCCCGCTCTCTTCTGCTGCCTGTAACCCCTAATCTATTTTCTCCATGATTTTGCCTGTTCCAGACACTTCGTATAAATGGAATCATATACTATGTGGCCTTTTGTGTCTGGTTTTTACTTAGCATAATGCTTTCAGGGATCATCCATGTTGAAGCAAGTATTAGTACTTTAGTCCTTTTTATGATTGGAGAATATATTCCACTGTATGGGTTGTCAAAGACAAACAAAGTTGGGACAGTGACTGCTGACAGAAGGTGAAAGAGCAGAACTCCATTCCAGTTTACACAGAGGTGACAGGGTCTTTAAAGGGAGACACACACACACACGCACACACGCACAGAGTGTGAGAGAGAGTGAGAGAGAGTGTGAGAGAGAGTGAGAGAGAGTGAGAGAGAGAATGAGAATGAGTGTGTGTGTGTTGGGGGCTTTATAATTGAAAAATTATAAAGGTTTGATCACTGTAAATGTGATTAGGCCAGCTGTGTCTGCTATCTAATCTCTGTCCTTCCACAGAGACTGGGACACAGGCCCTATCCTTTCTGATGATTACATTCAAAGGAATGTCTTTCAGGTCCTGGAGTTGTAGGATCTCTCTCTCCCTTTCCCTCTCTCCTCCTCCCCTCCCTCTCAGTATTTCCGGAGAGGAAGTCAGCCAGAGGAAATCAGCTGGGGAGGGGTTGGATTGTCCCAGGGACATAGCCTTAGGCTCCTAGAAGCCACATCCAGGTGTGGGCAAATTTCTTAGTGCGGAGGTTTGAACAGAGTGTTCTGCTGAGAGTTTTGTAGTTCTCAGACTAGACATTTGGAATAATGCTGCTAAAACATTCATGTATAGGGTTTTGTGCAAACATGTTTTCAGTTCTCTTAAGTATATATAGCTAGCAGTAGAGTTGTTTAGTCATATGATAACTATGTTTAACTTTTTGAGGAACTATCAAACTTTTCCAAAGAGGCTACACTACACTATTTCATAATTTCACAATATATGAGCATTTCAGTTTCTCCACATCCTCATTAGCGCTTGTTATTTTCTGTCTTTTGATTATAGGCATAGTAGTGGGTATGAAGTGAAATCTCACTATGGTTTTAATTTGCATGTCCTTAGTGGCTAATGTTGAGCATCATTTCATATACTTATTGGTCATTTACATATCTGTGGAGAAAATCAAAATCCTTTGCCCATTTAGAAAATTGGTTTATTTTAATTGTTGAGTTGTAGGAATTTTTTTTTTTTAAATGTATTCCTGATTTTAGTTCTTTATCGGATATGCGATTTGCAGATATTTCCTCCCATTCTGTGGGCGGTGTTTAACTTTCTGTTACGGCTTTTTAATTCATCGAAGCAGAGTGCCTTTTCTGTGGCTTGCCTCCAGGGACAAGGGGAAATAAATAAATTGGTATGGAGTGCGTATGCCCTGCTGGCACTCCTGTGTGCAGGTGTGGGGCCACTAAGATGTCAAAAAGAGGGGGGGCCAGTTATCTAGAAACAATGGTATGACTTTAGTGTCTCTCTGAGGTGCCTTCTGATAGGATCTAATGAAAATATTGTAGCTCTCTTCTTGACACGCCACTAGTCACATAGAAATGTTGTTCTTGTCCAGTTTGTGGTTATAACTCTGAGGAACTTGAAGAGCACTGGCTATGTGCGTGACGTGCTGATACACGCTGTCGGCTGTAATCTGTTTCCATGGCTCAGGGCAGTGTGACTCCTACCGGTAGTATTCCACCTGTGGCAGTTGTCTGAATGTGCTTTTTTCTCCTCTCCTTTGCAGTTAAAAATTCAAGATGTCCATTTACGTTTTGAAGATGGTATCACCAGTCCTTCCCATCCTTTTGCGTTTGGCATCTGCATTAAGAACGTGTCCATGCAGAATGCTGTGAATGAGCCTGTGAGTATGAAATAAGACTGAACCAGGAGAAAGCAGCAGCCCTAGGGAAGTCTGGGCTCTGCCTTTTGCCATTTCATCTTATGTAAATGAGATCGCATTCTTTCCATCATGTCCTTTCACTGGCTTGTGTGTCTCTTGTTTGGATGCACCACAGCTAATTTGCTGAAAAAGGGAAGCAGTTTTCTTTGACCTGTTAATTTCACTCAACCATCAAACACTGATGCCACCCTTTCATTTTATACATGAAGAAATGGGGGTGCAGAAAGAATTTCATCTTTGGTTTTCTTCTCACTCCATGTGCCTCGGTAAAATTCTGTTTCACAGTTTCAGCTACCACCTGGTAATTTAGCTGATGGATTCCATTCTCCACCTCCCTCCTGACCTTCATATTCATGGTCTTTACCTATGGGACACCTCTAGGGCATTTTTGGTTTGTCATAACAAAAATGATCCCATTATATTCCACCTGCCCGATTTGTTCCTCTGAAACCAACTTTCCCCCTTATTCTTGATATGTTACTGAGTGTTCAGACACATGTGAGAATAGCATCTTATGAGCCTTTTATGTGCGAGACACTATTCTTAGTGCTTCGCGTGATTTATTTAATGGGATTCTCATTCCTTTTCACCACCACTCTTATCCTCATATTACAGCTGAGGATGCTAAGGTACAGAGGTGAAGTGAGTTGAGCCATTTTCTGAACCCAGGTGGACCAGCTTAGATTAAGACTTGGCAAAGTGTGGCCTGTGGGCCAAATTGGCCCCAGCCTGTTTTTGTAAATACTTATTGGATCACTACCATGCCCATTGTTTATGTATTGTCTAAAGCCACTTTTGTGCTGCGGTAGCAGAGTTGAATAGTTATAACAGAGACTACGTGGTTTACAAAGCCTTACTATTTCCTTTCTGGCCCTTTTCAGAAAATGTTGGCCATCCCTGCTGCAGAGCATGCGTTCTTATCCACCACGCTAATTTCTAGAAGCTTTGTGCTCATCCTTCACTTCTTATTCCTCAGCTTTCATGTCCCTGTGGTCACAACGTCCTGCCAATTTTTTCTGAAAAATGTTTCAAATGGCTTTTCTCTTATCCTCACTGCAACTGTCTGAGGTTAAGACCCTGTCCACTTATGTTTGGGCTGTTAAAATATCCTGTTCTGTGACTTCCTCGCTCCCATTCCAGGCTCTTGACTCATTGTCTACCGAAGCTGCCCACCCTTTTCCATATCACAGCACAGGTAGAAAAAAGGTTTTTGTACAGGACACTGGGGTAAATGGATGTGTTTGCTTGGGGGCTGCTGGTGGCTAGCTTAGAGTGACCAAGTATTTCTAAAAAGTGACTTGATCCTAGAAATTTGCTTATTATCTTGCCACACTTCGTGGCTCATTTTCTCTGGCCCACCAAGTCAGGGGAGCCCTGCTTTGCACTGAATTCTTTTTAAAACACGTAGGCGGCCTGGCTGCACGCCCACATCAAAGCCCTTAGGGGCTCCATGTCACCCACACTGTGGACTCCACACTCCTTGGTAGGGCACACGCTTCCTTTCTTGGTGTATTAGTGTTCCTGGGCTGCCGTAACAAATTACCACAAACCAGATGGCTTCAAACAGCAGAACTTTGAGCTCTAGTTCTGGAGGGAAGAAGTCCAAAATGAAGGTGTGGGTGGAGTTGGTTCCTTCCGGAGGCTCTGAGGGAGAGACTGTCCCATGCCTTTCTCCTGGCTTCTGCTGGCAGCTTTGGCACTCTTTTGCTGATAGATGCATCACTCTAGTCTCTGCCCCTGCCTTCTCCCCGTGTGTCGGTTTTCTTCTGACAGGGGCACCCGCCCTAATCCGACATGACCTCATTTTAATTTGATGACATTTGCGAAGACCTTGTTTTTAAATAAGGTCCCTTTCACATGTTTGGGGAGGACAGGAGTTTGGAGGGGTGGAAGCTATTCACTCTAGTACACCTAGTAATATTTTAGGCTGCTTTTCTCAAGACTTAAGTAACCGCCCACTCCAAATATGTGTTCAGACAAATGTACCAGTGCTGCCCCTGTTACACACATACAGTGCTCCAATTGCACAGACGTAGTCACCATTCTCTGAAGATATTGGGCCTTCTAGATCATCTGCCCCATTCTTTGAAATGTGTCCCAGTCCTTCACTCAGCCTATCCTATGCCTGAAATTTACACATCTGTTGATACTTATACAATGAGGCTTTCTCTTTGTTTGCTCATGACATCTTATATATTCTTTCTCTGCTTCCTCCTGCTTAATTCCAGCTGTTTGCATGTTTGTATCTCCAGTTAGCTAGATTTGGAGCTCTGTAAGAGCAAAACCATATTTTAATTTAGTTTTGATCCCCAGCACCTTGCAAAGTGCCTGATACATGATTCCTCACAAATGGCTTATTGAATGAATGAATTTGTGAATAGAGAGATTCATCTTGTTTTCTTCCCTCTCTTCAGGTACAGAAATTGATGCGGAAGAAGCAGTTAGATGTAGCAGAGTTTAGCATCTACTGGGATGTCGATTGCACTTTATTGGGGGATTTGCCTCAGGTGGAATTGCAGGTATGATTCTGGCAAAGGGCTTTTTTGCAACACTACACTGAGGTGAAGTAGTGTAGGATCCCTGTCACGTAGGTTTTTGTTCTCTGCGTTTCTGATTCCCATTCCCATCCCTCATCCCCAGAGGAACCCACTTGCAGATGTGTTGCTTAAGGTACTTGCTATGTATATAATTGAACAATATGTAATGTTTTGTGTATGTTTTGCATTTATACTGTATTACAGATTTCTTTGTTTTTTTCCTCACTTAAAGCTATGTTTTTAAGATTGATCAGTGTTGCTGTTTATACTTGTAGTTCATTGCTTCAGATGACTGCATAGTATGTCACTGTATGCATCAAATATATTATAGTTGAACTTTCTTTTAGCCACCATATACTATGCATTCATATTTTCAGTGAACAAAGCATCAGATCTGATTCTTAAAGAAGAGCTTTCTTACTATGTTTATGTTGAAACTTCTTTTTTGTTGGCATTCCTTTAAGAAATACTTAGAAGTTCATTATAAATCATTGGCTATAAAGTATTACAGTTCGTGAAGGATTAAAAAAAATCTAAAATCTCATTTTAATCTTTTTCTAAAGAAATCATAGGTGGTTTAAGTGAAATAGAGAAAAAGGACTCTTTCTCCCCCACTCAGGGTTGTCTTTGGTTTGCGTGCTATTGCACAGAACGGTTTTCTTTTGCTAATTTGATTAAATAAATGCCGTATCTCTATACAGTAAAGCAGTATCTCCATACAGTAAAGCAGTATCTCCATACAGTAAAGCTCTATAAAACAAAGGCTACCACAAAGATCTTTATGCTGAATATGTAATAGGCTCTAAGATATAGTATTATGTTTAAAAAACCAAGGTGAAACAGCATATATACCATTTGTATAAGAATGGTTAAAAAAACAGAAAATCATAGATTTGTCTGAATATGTACAGATACTTCTGGTGGATTATATAAGAGACTGGTATTGTTTGCCTCTGGGGAGGATAATTAGGTGGCTGGAGGATGGGAGTGGGGAGATATTTCACCCTTTTTGGCCTTTAAATTTTAAACCAGGTGACTGTATTACCTAATAAGAAATATAAACAAAATTTTAAAAATGCTAGAGAGTTTTTGATTCCCTGTTTTATCCTGTTTTTGGATTCTCATGTAATAGACACACCACATGTAACTTGACCCTAAACACATTTGCTATAATGACAGATGTTCTTGTGACACTCAGGAGGCCATGGACAAGAGCATGGAGAGTCGTGATCATCACTACATCTTGGAGCCTGTGTGCGCATCTGCTCTTTTGAAGAGAAACTGCTCCAAGGAACCTCTGCGGTCTCGGCACAGTCCCCGTGTCGAGTGTGATATCCAGCTGGAGACCATTCCCCTGAAACTCTCCCAGGTACTTGTCCTGGTGGTTTCTGTGCTCCCCACTGGATGCTAGCCAGGCTGAAGGAAGCAGGTCGATGGGAGGGTCTCGAGATTTCACAGTACCCGGTGGGGAAGAAAGTGCACAGAGCCCAAGGTCGTGGTAGACGCAGAACCCACTATCTGTCGTTCAGTCAGATTGGGTTGATCTCAGGTTAGTTTTGATGTTTTTAAGTGCTGAGTGAAGAGTACAAGAGGTCCAGTAAATATCAACACTTAATTGTCAGCGTCCAGAGAGAAATACCACTTGAAACTGAGATTTGGTCTAGTTTACACTGGATTTCAATTCAGTGGATTGACTAATAGGAATTGTTCTAATTGGAGATATGTCTTAACTGGATAAAAGAAACAAATCACTTCTAACCTGGTGTCTTTAACCTCCAACACAAAGCTGCAATCCCGGCAAATCATGGAATTCCTCAAGGAGCTGGAACGAAAGGAGAGGCAGGTGAAGTTTCGAAAATGGAAACCCAAAGTGGCCGTATCTGACAAGTAAGGGCTTGTAAATTGTTAGATATGACATGCATTTTATAACATGGGGTTTTTGTTTGTTTAGTTTTTTTTTTGGAATATCGAGCAGAGATAGGCCTCACTGTTCTTTACACATGGTTGGAGAGAAAAGTGCAGTTGATTTTTCTGGCCTTTAAAATACCATTTCTGTTGTTTATCTTGTTTGCGGTTGTCATTGTTACTGTTTATCTTGTTGATATTGTCTGTTGATTTGGTGTTGTGGCTTTAGTGTTCGACCATGGGTGGTAGAATTGAGAAGATCCTCTCAGTCTCCTTTGACAGGTAGACTGGTGTGGCCCTGATGACATCTGATCATGCAGTGATACTTGGCAGAAATCTTTGAACCTGCTTCCCTGTGTTTTTCGCCCAGGTTGTTGGGTCAACACTTATGTAGTGCACTTATAACTTCTGTAGCAAAAGTAAACCTTTTCATATTGCAGTGATAAACTTGACCAGGCCAATATAGTAAAACTTTTTCCAATCCTGTGTTATTTCCATGTCTTTTCTGAAGTATTCCATTCAAAATCTTTAGTAGTCAAATTCTTGGTAATTCTGATGGTATTTATCTTACAGTCATCAATTGAGTAATATATAATTATTGATGTATAAATTGAGGATCTGGTATTTGATGTTCTTGGCCACTAGATTTATTTTCTCCACATGTTGAGTTTAGTCTAATATTGGAATGGGTTTGAGGCATAAACTGATGGCTGATGAGAGAAAAGATATCTTAGAAGAGGATAGCCCTAGATTGGTGGCTTTTATTGTAAGAATTAATTACATTGTTATGAACTATTTCAGCTGCCGAGAATGGTGGTATTTTGCCTTGAATGCTAACCTGCATGAGATCAGAGAGCAGAGGAAACGCTGTACCTGGGACTTCTTGTTGCACCGTGCCCGCGATGCTGTATCTTATACTGACAAATACTTCAGCAAATTAAAAGGAGGCTTGCTGTGTGCAGAGGACAAGGTGAGAAGACTGTCATCCTGCATTTGTTATCTTCATTCAAGGATAAAATGTTGTTCTTTCAAAGGCTGACAAAATTGGAATCTGTGAAGAAATCAAGTTCCTTGCTAAGGATTTTAATTTCACAGGATAGAGTTAGTCTTACTAGGGTGAGAACTTTCTGGAAGGCCACGGTCTTACCTTGGCCAGAAGCATTCTCCACCTTCTGCTGCTGGAGAGCCAGCCGTGGGGTGGTCTTGCCATGTCTCTGCTATGCTTCCATGCCCATGCCCCTCCCCCAGCTCTCTCTGCAGCGCTCACAGAGACTTTTCATCTAGTCACTGACACCTCTTCAAAGCCCAAGCCTCGTCTTTATCCCATTCCTCTGAGTTGTAGTTAATCTCTGTGGTCTTTGGCCTACATTTTCCCTAAACCCAGTCGATTCGATTGACCCAGGAATTTTTTGGAGGTAGAGCTAGGTCAGTGGTGAAGGTAGGCTCTTTACTGTAGGTAATTGTAAGGCTAGAGACCCTGGGGCCCACCACCCTTGGAATACTAGGTGGACTACAGTCTTGATCTCTGGTCTGCTCATCCATTTCCTGGCAGCGGGGAGTGGGGATTGCTTTGCTCCTTGGTTTGTTTTGGTTTTGTGAGCATTAATTTTTGCAAAGCAGTTTAGACTGTCTCTAGGCTTTTGGCTTAGGTACAATATCTCTCTCTAACTGTTTTTAGTAAGTCCTTCCAAGCAAAAAGGAATATTACTTTCCCTTTAGCAGTTGTCTTAGCTCAGGCTGCCATAACAAAAGGCCATAAATTGGGTAGCTTAAAAAAATAGATGTTGGTTTTCTGCATTTGCGGAGGCTGGGATCAAGGTGCCAGTGTGGGTGGTTCTGGCAAGAGCTCTCTTCCTGGCTGCCTCCTCATTGTGCTCAGGAGGCCTCACTGTGGTGGAGGGAGATCTGTCTCTCTTCTCTTAGAAGGGCACTAATCTCATCTTGAAGCCCCACCCTCATGACCTTACCTAGATGTAATCACCTCCCAAAGGCCCCATCTCCAGATCTCATCACATTGGCCTTAAAGCTTCAACATAGGAATTTGGGGGGAGAGGCACAAGCATTCAGCCCATAAGAGTGCCCTACGACGTGGTGAGCACAGCAGTGCTGGGTACCTAGCATTCTTACCTCTGCTGCCAACACCCAGAGGCACGACCCACTCACCTTGTTCATGCTTTTTCTCCAATATCAGGCATGGTTACTGACATGGAAGTTTATGAAAAGGATGGAATAAACCAGACGTTTTGTTTTGGGTGGTTTTCTTAAAGATGCAGGCACAGACATGGAGGGAGAAAAAATAAAAATTATAATTGAGGTGGGCAATGAAATGTATCTAATCTCCTTTCCTTAATGTTAGGACATAAGAAACAGTTTAGGATAGCTAATTCTACCCTCTTTTGCCTCTTAGCATGTAGCTTGGCTGCCACTGTTCTTTTCTAAACTAGTGTGAAACAAAATGACACATCCTTTCAAACATCCCATATGAAACAAAGGAGCCGGAGGCCTACACACTGAGGCCTACACACTGACTGCGCAGATTTGCTCCTTAGTTTCCTCATATGAAGTGGGAGGAGTAATAACTAGTCATCTGTTTGGTCAGCAGAGGTAACGCATGTGGAAGTACTCCAAACTCCCTTAGTGCTGCGCTAAGCATGGGAGGTGACAGTAGCATGTACACTTTAGTTACCCATTTCGAACTCGGTGCTGTTCCTTGCTGCCTCCATGCTTGCCATTATTCTCAGAGGCCACGTAGAATCCTTGAACTTGGGTGGAAGAGCCATTTAAACCAGAAACACGGCTTGTTTGTGGGCTTGTTTGTCTTCACTGTCTCCTGGCCTTGAGTGGAGATGGTGGCAGTCCTTCACAGTGTCCAGAGTGATTTGTGAGAGTGTCTACTTTCCCTGGAGCTGTAATACTGGTTTTGTTTTTGTTTTCACCCAAACAGGAGGAAATGCGTCGGATTGAAGAGGAGCAGAGCTTTGAGGAGTTGAAGATTTTGCGTGAGCTGGTTCACGAACGATTTCACAAACAGGAAGAGCTGGCAGAGGTAAGAAATTCTGTGTGAGAAGGTGCGTTCAGACCCAGCACACGTAAAAAAATGCTTCGGTTTGGATGAGCTTGTGCCTCAGTGGGGGACAGAATCCCTGGTGCCAGGCCGCAGTGCATGTCTGTCCCTGGCGCTCATGTTTGCTCATTGTTGATTGACGCAGAGCCTGCGAGAGCCTCAGTTTGATTCTCCGGGAGATTCTCCTGGAGATGCGGAAGCTGGTGGAGGCAGCGGGATGCTGCAGTATCTGCAGTCCTGGTTCCCAGGCTGGGGCGGCTGGTACGGGCAGCAGACGCCCGGAGGGAAGCCCGTCGAGGGGCTGTCGGCAGAGCAGCATGAGCAGTGGGCTCCTGAGGAGATCTTGGGTGAGTGGCAGCTGGCCTTCACTTTACCCCCTGGGCCGCAGTGAAGGGAGGCGCTTGGTTCATAAGAATTCATCTGGTATTGTAGAGTGGCCCATGATATTTTGCAAATAAAAAAAAGTAGACGTTTGTAAAACAGTTTGTCTCGTGTTCATTGAGGCAGAGAGAGGATGTTTTAAGAGACTTCATTTGCAATTGTTAGTAAATTTAATGATTAGTATGGTTTCTGGTAGAACTGAGTGACAGTAATTGTAAGGGACCTGATTTTGAGCAAGTTCAGAAGTTGGAAACTCAGAACCTTGGGCCCCAGTCCAGAACCACTCCATAGACTCGCACTGTCCAGTATGGTATCCACAGCCACAAACGGCTATTGAAATTTGAATCGATTATAATTAAATGAAATAAAAAAATTTACTTCCTTGGTTGCTCTAGCCACATGAGCCAGCAGTTCCCAAAGCCACTTGTGGTTAGTGCTGGTCGGTGCAGACAGAGGTTTCATTGGATTGGGCGGCACTGCTTACTTATACTCTGTCATGAATCCTCGCATCCTCCCAGGTTGATAAGGGACTTTCTAAAGCAGTTGGGGTCGTTGTCTTAACATCAGTGAATAAAACAATCACCCAAACCTTTGGAGTTCTCTTCTAAAAGGAAAAATAGTTAAATAATTTCATCATGGCTCTGATGAGCGTGCTTTTTACATTTTCCCATGTGTTTCTCCCTCACACCAGGCACTGAGGAGTTTTTCGACCCCACTGCAGACGCCTCGTGCATGGACACGTACACAAAGCGAGATCACGTCTTCGCCAAACTAAACTTGCACTTGCAGCGAGGCACTGTGACTCTGTCGCACCAGGGACAAGGAACGCCTCACGCCAATGAACGTGCCTTCATGCAGCTCGAGTTTTCAGGTACTGTACCCGAGAGCCGCTGATGGAGTCGGTCTCTTCAGGTGCCAGGGTCCGCACGAGTCTCATTATGTGAGGTTGTTACGTTCTAGAAAGCTGCTGTGAACACTGAAATACTGAACAATGAGCCATTGCCCCTAGGGGGAGTAGGGGTTAGCTGGCTGTAACATCAATTGATCAGTACATAACCTTGTTTTATGTGTAATTGCACTTAAAGACACCTTATTTAACATACACTGCTTCGTTGATATTGAACTTGTGGCCAGCGGCACTGTAGCTCATGCCTGAGCAAAGCTTACCTAATACACACATTTCCCCTGTGTGTGAGGCGCACCACAGTGTGTTTCTGCTGGGACATGCTATACAGCACTTCAGCACTATGCTTAGGTACCATTTTGAATGGTGAAATCACCAAGAAAAAGCACAAAAATGCAAAAAACTTGGCACTAGACAGACCATGAAGAGGTCACTGTGTATACAGTATGAGAACTGAAACGTGAAGGCAGAACGTTCCTTTGTTCAGCCTCAGATGGGAATGTGTGTGTCAAGCAACTTAGATTTTTTGCTGCTCTGCCCATGTCCTTGAAAGCATTTCATTTTGGGGCTAAAAAATATTTTAGTAGGAAAATTCACAGGTATGGAATTGGCCAATAATGAGGACTGACTATTTGACTTCTTTTTGTGACTTTGAATTAAAGGTGTATAAATAAATACCCAGATGTTGGTGTTCACATCTCACAAATATTTTTATTTCAGTTTATAAAATAGCCGCTTACTTATCTGAGGTTTCTCAGTATAGCTTAAAGCAAATAACCAAGCCAATTTGTGTGACTATAATCTTGAGAGCTGAGATATCATAAACTTAGTGTGAACTAGCAGATTTTAATTGTAAAGTGCTCTTTTTAAAAAATTCATTCTGGTAGGAAGTGTCCTCTATTCCTTATGTATCTATATAAGTAGATTTATAAATGTAGATACATAGATAGGGATTTTGTGGTTTTAATTTCAAGGAAAAATTGCTCATGCTATCTAATAGTTCTCTATAAAATATTATACCTAATGCTTTTAAGACACTTCAGGCTGTCACGGCATAGTGTCAACTCTTACATTTATTTTTTGTAGATGTAAAACTTCTAGCAGAGTCTCTGCCTCGAAGACACTCCTCCTTGCTTCTAGTCCGGTTGGGTGGACTCTTTCTTCGAGACCTGGCCACAGAAGGAACCATGTTTCCACTTCTTGTCTTCCCTAATCCGGTACGTACAATGGTGGGTCGATGACTCCATCTAGGGTGTGCGGATGCTGGTCTGTTCAGGCAAGCAATAAGTGATATTAACATGATTCATTTTGACACTGATCATTCTGAGACAGATGGACCGATTAAAAACAAACTGGAGTTGGATAAGTTTTTGAATTTGGTAGAGAGCACATGTTGGTGGGATTTATGGCAGTGCCTTCTTCCTCTTCTGGGTTGTGGCCACCATGGAATAATGTGCTCTGATTCAGAAGAAAATGCCAGAAGAACAAATGTTGGCATGTCCTCTGTATCTGATAGCCATTTTCATGCATTCTGACCCTCTGTCCCCTGGTGGGACCTCTCATTTTTCCACAGTGCCAAATGAGAACCACCTTACATTTTTTATATCTGTGCTAATTTTTATTTAGAATATTCTTTATTCGTTAGATCTTTGATCTTATCAAATTGGTAAAGAGATGGTCAGACTGATTGAATATTTAGCCACTTACTCTGCCCATAATTTTTTTGGTATATAGATTGTGAGGAGGGAGGGAGTGCAAAGTGCAAGTTTGAAAAGCTATATGTGCTTAATATTCGTTTAGCTATCATTAAATGCACTGAAGGCAAAGGGGCACACTGCCAGTACGAAGGGCAAGTTGTGGTTTTACTAGGTTGGGGAAAAAGGCAAAAAGCAGAGGGGTCAGTCTGTAGGTCCTCCGTAACTGGATGTCAGACAAGTTTTGGTTTTGTTGTCCTCAGCGAGAGTGATGCCAGAGGGTACCATGTGAGAGTGTGTGCACAGTGACTTGTCCCTTTTCCCCCTAACGTTTGTGCATTTTGTGTGTTTAATAGCAAAAAGAAGTCGGCAGAGTCTCACAGTCTTTTGGACTCCAAACACCTGCAGAAAGAAGTGATCACTACCCTGGTAATTTGTCATATGTTCTTAAAAGTAATCCTGAAAGATATCATGGTTGGGGGCATAGGCCAGAAGTCCTGGTCAGCAGGAAAGAGGGTGCGTGTCCTGTTTCGTGCCCAGCTGTTTGCTGAGTGGGTCCGCTTTTGACGTGGAGTCAGCCAGGTGCCCTCCACCAACTCGCCTAACCTCGCAGGGCAAATGGGTTCTTGGTTGCTGTAATGGGAGCAAGTACGACAACCAGTCTTGAGGATTCCTGTTGTGCTTAAGGGTCAGGCCTTACCTGGTTCTCTGCTTTACAGAATGTGCATAAATGTGAACCCCGTGGAAAGTAGTTTAGGAAATGTCTGTTCTCCCAACTCTAGTAAGACTAAGGGGATTACTTCTGCTGTGTTCCATTTCCTGTCTCTGGTTCTTTCCTGTAGCCGCGGACCCAGATGACCCCGTTTTTGAGATGCTGTACGAGAGGAACCCAGTGCACAGCCGTTTCGAGAGGCGGCTGAATGTCAGCACGAGGCCCTTGAACATCATATATAACCCCCAGGCTATTAAAAAAGTGGCAGACTTTTTCTACAAGGGAAAGGTTCATACCTCAGGTTAACTTTTTTGTTTGTTTGCTCTTCTGTTGTTTCCTCAGGCTCCCTTTCCTGTCGTTTCTAGCGCTCTGGACAAGGGTTATTATACACTCAGGCGATGGGGTAGTGGGTGGGTGGGTTGTCCTACACTGCTGAATCAAATTAGAGGTTCTAGGAAAGTCACTTTTCCAAGAGAAATCAGTACCCTTAAATATTTTCTCTCTCTTTGCCTCCACTTAGCAAATGTTTTTCATTACTTCCCATTTCATTAGGGTGGTGGTTTCCTTGGCTACTTAGGATACTTTAGACCAGTGAATTTAGGAGGCATGTTCAAGAATTTTCTTCTAGGTGACAGACAAAGTCAGTGGTCTGTTTTACTTACTTGGTGCCGCGTTAAGTACTGCAGAGCTTATCACTGCTCTCTCCCACATCATCATCGATTTTGTTCTTTTGTTCCTTTCTTTGTTCCCCAAAAGGATTTGAAGCAGTAGGTGCAGAAAAAGCACTTTTATTAGCAGAGAAATTGATAAAAAGATATTACTTTGCTAAATGTACCCCTCCCCCACCTCTTTATAATAATGAAGCTGTTTTAGTTTTTAGTCCATTTTTTGAGTCTTTTCATGGGAACAGTAGCCATAAATGTCTTGGCTTCATTGCTTCATCACTGACAGACTATAGAGGAATTTCTTTCTAAATTCTGTTTTCTCTTTCAATGTAATGCCATGCTTTTAAGAAGTTTTGAAATACAGTAGTTTGGAATCTTTCAGATGATGGAGATTCTAGTAAATCTGGTGCCCACCGTTCCCTAATGCCTTTCTCTCTGTGCCTCCTCCCTTTTCGTCTCTTCCCTGTTCCCCTGCAGTATACCCCGTCAGGCCGGGGCCAAGAGCTACTGTGCAGACAGGAGCTACTGTGCAGACTGCCGTTTAGCTTCGGTGGAAGTTCTTGCTGAGAGCAGATGTGGCGGTGCTTTCTGCTACCTAGCCACGTGAAAGTTCTGACTCTCCTGTCTGTTCCCAATCTTGCAGGTTTTGGTTATCAGTCTGAGCTAGAATTGAGAGTGGCTGAAGCTGCCCGAAGACAGTACAACAAACTGAAGATGCAGACCAAGGCAGAAATCCGACAAACTCTCGATCGTTTGCTGGTGGGCGACTTCATTGTAAGTGGGGGTACATAAACGCCCTTGTGGTGATGGGCAAGGGGCAGGCATTCACCTGTCAAGTTCTTTACCTGCTGTGGATAGGCATGCTTGTATTACTTATGCTCATTAAATTGAAAATATGGAATCCTTATCAGCTAGTAAAAGTTACCTTATGTCTTTTATAATCAGTGTTTAATGAAAGGAAAAAAGCGAGTAACTGACTAGATCATGTTTCTCCCTTGTACCAAATTTGGTACGAATGTGACTTCTTACTGCTGTTCGTCTTTGTTCCATTTTCTAGACCGGATATTTTGTAAATGTTTCACTTACGAATAACCTCTTTTCACTTACTCTTACCAGAAGAAAAGACTAGATTGATTCCCCAGTTTTTGTTCCTGGGCACGATGGTCGCTTTGTGATGCTAAGTGACCAGCTGATGTAAGGATGCCATAGATAGGCAGAGCCAACAGAAGGTTTCTTACAGTGGCGTGGAGGTGCACTGCTGAGAGGCAGCAGCAGGTGGAGCAGTGACAGTGTGGCTTCCTTTGGACAGTGCAGACAGAGTAGGTTGGAGGTATAAGGGGTGGCACTAGTATTCTAAGTAAAATCTTTAGGGGTGCATCATATGGAATGGACAGTCGTGTTTTTTGTCTTTTTGTGTGTATTTCAACACAAGCTGCAATTCGTATCCTCTTAGACATGACATATGAATTAGCTTTTGATGACATATAAATTAACTTTTACTACGTACATGTAATTGAGGCCAATTTTAGTTGCAGGGAAGAACAAGTAAGAAATTTATGAATTGTTATCTTTTTGATATTTCAAATACCAAAGCTCATGTTTCTCATTAAGATATTTTGGCATGAAAGTTCGTTACTAGTGCCCATGAATGAAAAAAAAGTTTAGATTTCTATGTTTATTTGAGTTCCATCGTTTCTGTAGTACTTTAAAGTATTAAGTTCTGTAAACTTAGAAGCAAGATCTTTCTTAACTAAGGAGCATAACAAAGAACAGACAGACCTCCAGACCGGTAATTTGCTACCTGCCCACCGCCCCCCAACTTCAGACATTTGCCGGGGGAAGTGTCTTAAATTCTCAAGCATTTGGGTGCTTTTGTTTTGAACTTTCTGCTCTAATATCATAGACCATTAAGACATGCTGTAACATAAGGTATGGCGTTCGGAAAGGCCTGAGCCCCCACTTGAAAAGCTGTTCAGTTTCAGCAATGTAGTTAAAGTTGTTTAATTATAGTTTATTTCTACAGGAGGAGAGTAAACGGTGGAGTGTGCGACTAGATATTTCTGCCCCTCAAGTGATATTTCCTGATGATTTCAAATTCAAGAATCCTGTGTTAGTTGTTGTGGATCTGGGAAGAATGCTGCTGACGAATACCCAAGGTATAGTGTGAATGCGAAGTGCTGGAACCATCTCGGTAGGTTGATCTGTCCACGTAAACCTTAAAAAAAGGTTTATATAACATTTTTAAAACTGAATTTTGTGCATTACTTTTTAAATAATAGCTTTATCAAGATATATTTAAAAATGCACGATGTAGTTGTTTTTGGTATATTGTTGAAATTGGGCAACTGTCACTACTATTGAATTCTGGAACATTTTCATCATCTCAAGAAGAAATTGTAAACCCATTAGCACTCGCTCTCCATTACTCCCTGTCCTTGCCCCTGCCAACCACTAGTCTTCCTACTTCAATAGATTTACCAATTCTAAATATTTCATAAGAATGAATTCGCACAGTGTGGCCTTTTATGTCTCACTTTCTTCACTTAGCGTAATGTTTTCAGGGTTTATCCATGTTGTGTTGTGTATCAGCACTTCCTTCCTATTTAAGATTGAATAATATTCCTTTGTATAAACATACCACACTTTACTCATCCATTCATCAGGTGATGGACCTTCTGTTGTTTCCAATTTATGGTTATCAGGCTTATGCTGCTGTGAGTATTCACGTATGGGCTTTTGTGTAGACATATTTTCAGTTTCTTGGGTGTACTTCAGTGTGGAAGTGCTGGCTCATCCGGTGACTTTACATGTCATGTGTTGGGGAGCTGCCAGATTGTTTTCCAGTATGGCTACTCCATTTTACTACGTGTGAGGGTCCAGTTTCTCTGCATTCTTGCTGACACGTGTTATGTCTTTTGGATTATAGCCATTTTTATGGATGTGAAGTAGTGTTTCATTGTGTTTTTTGTCTTTCTTATGTGACATTTTGTATTTTAATAAACATTATTTCCTCAGTACTTAATTTTAGGAATAGAGGTTTAATTTAGGGATATTAGAAACATGTATAAAAAGAAACTCCTGGAAGGAAATTTCATTACTGTCATTAGCTCCAGAAAACCATCAGTGTTTACCTTGAGATATCAGGGAAGAAAGAGAGGGTTGTGGGGTAAGAGAGCTTGAGGAAGTTTATCAGATAAATCCAATCATATCTTACTTCTCTGAGAAGACCCAGAAGAGAAGAGAGTAAGGATTCGAGTGGGAATGGGAAAGTTTGGTGCTAAAGGGAATCTTAAAAAGTTATGAGCTCTGGAGAAGAAGGTCACACAACTGCCTGAATTTATAAAACATACACATGGGACAGAGACAGAGGTGGCGGAGCCCAGTGGTATGTTTTGATAGTTGTCTCAGGCCCTATTAGCTGCGAACAGGGCGCTTGCCTGGTGCTGCTGTGGGCACTGGGAGTATTGTGTGGAGTGAGGCAGGTGAGACCTTTATACTTTTGCAACATTCTGGTGGGGGGAACAAAATGACCACATAGACAAATACAGGAAAAAGTAAATAATTATGGACAATGATATAAGAAAGGTTGGCCGTAGCAGCTCGTGGCAGTAAACTCATATGGTCGGGGAGCAGGTGTGGGCAGCACGTTGTTGGTCTTTGTACCTGACATGTGTTCCGGTGTCAGCAGGTCCTCATCTTTTCTCACATTCATACACTTTCTCTTTGTGGTTTGATTTCAAAATTAACAAAGTGACAGTGAATAAATGGTAAATACAGAATCTCATGCTTAAGAGTTTTCATCTATTTATTTTTTGAGGTTGGGATTGGTTGATTTTTCTACCTTTCTTAATTATCACGTGAAAGGAAAGAGGAAGGTAAGAGCAGACTCAGACCTTGAACCTTCTCTTTTTCACCTGCAGATGACTCCAAGAGGAAAGGTGGGGATGGGTCAGCATCTGAAGAGACTCAGTTTAGTGATGATGAGTATAAGACCCCTCTTGCCACACCTCCTAACACCCCACCTCCGGAGACAAGCAGCAGTAACGGGGAGAAAACCCCCCCATTATCTGGAGTCGAATTCAGCGAAGAGCAGCTTCAGGCGCATTTACTGAGCACGAAGATGTATGAGAGGTACTCCCTGTCGTTCATGGACCTCCAGATCATGGTGGGACGAGTGAAGGACAATTGGAAGCACATCCAGGATATTGATGTGGGGCCAACCCACGTGGTTGAGAAATTCGATGTTCACCTGCAGTTAGAACGCCGGTTGATTTATACTTCAGATCCCAAGTACCCCGGAGCCGTGCTGTCAGGGAACCTACCGGACCTAAAAATCCACATCAATGAAGATAAAATATCTGCTCTAAAGAACTGCTTTGCTCTCCTCACCACCCCAGAAATGAAGGCTTCTGATAGTCAGATCAAAGAGAAGATTTTTCCCCAAGGGGGCCAGCGGGGAAGTTTGCAGGACTCAGTAATGAATCTGACCCAGAGTGTCGTGTTGCTGGAGCAGCACACCAGGGAGGTCCTGGTGGAGTCGCAGCTCCTCCTGGCTGAGTTCAAGGTGAACTGCATGCAGCTTGGTGTCGAGAGCACCGGCCGCTACATTTCTGTGCTCAAGGTGTTTGGCACCAACGCCCACTTCGTGAAGAGGCCTTACGATGCCGAGGTCTCCCTGACTGTTCATGGTTTGCTCCTGGTGGACACCATGCAGACGTACGGTGCCGATTTTGACCTTTTGATGGCTTCACATAAGAACTTGAGCTTTGACATCCCAACAGGAAGCCTTCGGGATAGCAGGGCCCAGTCTCCTGTGTCCGGGTCCGATGTGGTCCCCTTCACTAACACTGCCACACGCAACGACCTGTCCGCCACAAGCATGTCACTTGATAGGATTCTCACCAAAGAACAAGAGTCCCTCATTAAGCTGGAGTATCAGTTTGTGAGCTCGGAGTGCCCGTCGATGAGTCTGGATAGCACCCTCCAAGTGATTTCATTGCAGGTGAATAATTTGGATATTATCCTGAATCCAGAGACAATTGTGGAGCTGATCGGTTTTCTTCAAAAATCCTTTCCCAAGGAAAAAGATGATTTGAGTCCTCAACCTTTAATGACTGATTTTGAAAGGAGCTTTAGGGAACAAGGAGCTTATCAGCCTGAGGATGAACAAAACACTGAGGTTGCCGTGGAAATCCACAGACTGAACCTACTGCTCCTTCGGACGGTGGGAATGGCAAACGGAGAGAAATACGGCAGAAAAATTGCAACGGCGAGTATAGGTGGCACCAAAGTCAACGTGTCCATGGGGAGCACGTTCGACATGAATGGTTCTCTTGGCTGTCTGCAGCTCATGGATTTGACCCAAGAAAATGTTAAGAACCAGTATGTCGTCAGCATTGGGCATTCCTTAGGCTATGAAAATATCATCAGTGAGATCGGCTACTTTGAATCCTTCGTCAGAATGGAAGATGCGGCCCTTAGTGAAGCTTTGAGTTTCACGTTTGTTGAGAAATCTAAGCAGGAATGTGTCCTCAACCTCAAGATGGCTTCGCTGCATTACAACCACTCTGCTAAATTTTTGAAGGAGTTGACCTTGTCCATGGATGAGCTGGAAGAAAACTTTCGAACTATGCTGAAAAGCGCAGCCACCAAAGTCACCACAGTACTAGCTACCAAGACAGCCGAGTACAGTGAGATGGTGTCACTGTTTGAAACACCGAGGAAGACACGGGAATCCTTCACCTTGGAAGAAAGTGATATATACGGCTTCGGCCTAGCTGCCGCTCGCTCCGACACCGTAAAGCTGATCTTGAACATAAACATTGAGTCGCCGGTGGTTTCCATCCCTCGGAAGCCTGGGAGTCCTGAGTTGTTGGTGGGACACTTGGGACAGATATTCATCCAGAATTTTGTGGCGGGAGACGATGAATCCAGAAGTGACCGTCTGCAGGTGGAAATCAAAGACATTAAATTATATTCCTTGAATTGCACCCAGCTGACAGGCAGAGAGGGCCCCGGGCCTGACGGGAGCCGGGCGTCTCGCCCTCCGTCAGGGTCTGCCAGTGCCAACAGCCAGGAGGAAGCACACTTCACCCGACATGATTTCTTTGAGTCTTTGCATAGAGGTCAAGGTGAGGAGCGCGAGTCATGTCTCATTTTAAGATTTGCAACCCAGCTCCTGTGTACTTTGCCTAATACAGCAACAGACACCTTTTTTTTCCCCCAGAATTATCCCCAGTAATATTTAAGAACTCATTATAGAATTTTAGTACAGTTTCATATTAGGTTGTTATGTGTTCAACATTTTTTATTGAATGACATATTTGGCAATCTTTTTTTTTTTAAGTGGCCCCCTTTGAAATTGAGTGAGTGCTCATCTAGGAATGAGGCGACTCTATTATAAGAATGTTTCAGTGAGAGGACTCTGTTAGAGTATTATTTAATTTGGTCAGATACATCTGATTTTTTAATTCCTGAACTGTAGATCTTCCCAGTTAAATCTTATGGGCCAGGTAGCTGGAGGGATTGAGGTAAATAGATTGTGAAATTTAGTTCGTGGGTGTCAGTGCTCTCCTTTTAGTCCTCCATCTTTTATAATGGGTTGGTGCAGGGTTCTAGGAATGATATGCCCATATTTGTGCTCTCGATCTGACATGTCGAAAGCAAATGGTTCAGTCTGTTAGTCTTGGCATCCTCCGAAATCACGTAAGCCATGGAGCATGGCTTTATTTATTGGTTAAGAAATTAATGACCTTGAGAACTTCTGCACTTCTCAGATGTTAATTCACAGATTCATTTACATACTTGGAATAAAAGCTGTCCGCTTAGAACCTTACCTTGTCCTTGATTCTGATTTAGGCCCATTGAGAGGAATCAGTCTGTATCTAAAAGCTGGGTAAAGACTGGCAATTTGGTTTGGAAAATGCCAGTTTGAGAGACTAAGAGAAACTTAATGTAGACCCTGGCCTGAATTAATGTTCACCACACCATATTTTGAAGCCACCAAATGGAGCATGGCATGAAAATATTGTTTCTTTTTATGGATAAATTTACCTTGTGCCTCCACTTGCTGTGAGTTTTCGTCTTGGGCTAGTCATCAAAGTTTGTACGCAGTTCCTGGTCTATGAGTAACTCATGGGGTCTAGTTTATGTGTCCTCCAGCCATAATGCAGTAAATACTAGTGTTTTCAGTCTGTCATTTCCTCTCTTTTATGCCAGCCTTTCACATCCTGAACAACACCACCATTCAGTTTAAACTGGAGAAGATCCCTATAGAGAGGGAATCGGAATTGACTTTCTCCCTTAGTCCAGATGATCTGGGAACTTCTAGCATCATGAAGATCGAAGGGAAATTTGTCAATCCAGTTCAGGTAAAACGCCTTATTGATTTACACGTCAGGATAGTTGAAGTCACATTTATTCTGTAGTTATATTATTTAAATACATGTATATTTTATTGCATATTTATATATAAATTGTTGGACGGAAAATATGTAAATTTAAAGAGATATTATTAACGAACGTTACTGTTGATAACTTGTTTCAGTAAACGTGGAGTCTTCTTTTGTATCCTTTTGTCTCTGGGGACTCGGTCTCATTAGCCTTCCTCACGTGGAGGAGAGGCAAGTTACATGGAGAAAGAGGCCAGACCTTTAATTCCAGTGCCATTCAGAAACAAGAAAAGTTATTGCCTGAAAAGTCAGTATCTCTTTCCTAAGAGGATGTAATTCTTGTCACACTTTGACATACTTGGCCCAGCCTATAAAACAATCTGATTATCTGAGTTGTTGACAGATTCTTTCAAGGGAGAATTAGTCTTGTCCTTTGAAATTAAACTGGCCAGGATAGGGGTTTCTCTGTGTGTGTGTGTGTGTGTGTGTGTGTGTGCGCGCGCGCACGCTGCCGTCCTTTTTCCTTTTCCTTTCACAGGGACAAGAACAAAGAGCATAATATTATAAAACAGCAAAGACAGGCAGGATCTTAGGACAGTGGACCCTTGGGCAGTGATTGGTCACTGGTCTGTGTTTGGCGGCTGCTCTGGGGTAACCCAGGGGTGCTGTTCACAGAACACATGTACCTTTTGACATCTTGGTTCCTGGATATGGGTGTCTGGGTGAGAGAACTTTCCCCAGAGCTTTCCCATGGATTTTTCACCTTAAATCTAGCAATAATATGAATTCTGTTGGCTTATATCGACTTATTCTTATGGTTACCATGGACTTACTGTTGTTTTTGATGAAAATATTTAAAACATTATTTAAAATAATTAAAAAATTATTTTTTAAATGATTAATAATTGATATTTAGTAACTTAACCAAGTAATTTAAATAATTTAAAATATTTTCTTATGAAAAAATTTAAACATACGCAAAAGTATAATAGTTTAATGAACCTTATGTACCCATCCTTCAGATTTCTTTCACCATCACTCAGATTTTAAGGCAAATCCCAGGCCTCATGCCTTTTTACCTCTATATATTTGGTATATATTACTATAAGCCACATACATTTTCTTACATAACTACACTGATATTATTAAATTAACGAGGATTCCTTGGTGTCATCTAAATTTTAATTTGTTTTTTGATTTCAGAGACATTTTTGATTCAAAAATGTCTTTTCCCTTTTGGTTTGTTTGAACCAGAATCCAAATAAGGATTCTGCACATTGTATTTCTATGATACATCTTGTGGGTCTCTCTTAATTTAGTTTCTCTCTTATTTTTGTCCCCCATGTAATTAATTCATTTTGAAAACCAGGTCAATCTCTTTGTAGAATGTTTCATGTCCTGGATCAGGTTGTTTGTTTGTAGTGTCATTTAACTTTTTCTGGCACGTTTCCTATAAACTGTTACTTAACTCGGCAGGTTTAACTGAATTCAGGTTCTTTTTTGGTTCTTTTTGGGGTGGGGGGAGACAGACACATCAGAGGTAGCACTGTGTACTTCATATTGCATTATATCAGGAGGCATATAATATGTTTGTGATGCCTAAGTTGATGAGTGTATTAAGGTGACAGGAACCTTATCCCTCCATTGTAAAATTCTCTCTCAGTCATTCGTATAAGTGCTGATTCCACCAGTGAACTGTGATAGGATGTTATATTTAGGAGTTACAAAATGATCACTTTCTAATGCTATCACTTCTATATCTGTTTGGAATTCCTCTGTTAAAAAAAGTTGTCCTTAAATAAATAAAAACTTGCATGAAAATATTTTAAATGAGAAATTGTAATTTAAAACAAAGTAAGGGAGAAAGGAAACATAAATAATTATGGATTATCATTAAAAAGTACTAACACTTTAGTCGTGCCGAACATAGGTTGTTACACTAGTTGGTGATGGTGAGTTTTGGAACCGTGGGTCTCATTTTTCAGTCCCGTGGTGTACCCACATTAGACCTTTAGCACAATTCCATTCCCTTCAGTTTCTGCAGTTGTTTCTATGGGGTTAGAAAGAGTGAATTTGCTGATGCAGGCCTGTCATCAATAGTTCTTGTTAAATGTTTATTGCGTATATGTTATTCTGTGAGGTACTGAAGAAGGGCCTTGTAATAGACATGGGTCAGAGAGGTAAGAACAGAAAAGAAACAAAAGAGACAGCCCTTGCTATCAACTTACTCGTAATCTCCTGGGGAAACACATAAAAATCAGCTTTGGAAATTTGTAGGCAGTACAGTTGAGTGCAATTAATAATAGTGGGATAACTGAATTTTTCTCTTTGCATACAGGTGGTGTTAGCAAAGCATGTATATGAGCAGGTTTTACAAACGCTGGATAATCTCGTGTATAGTGAAGATCTGAATAAGTTTCCGGTCAGTGCTACCTCCTCACCTTGCCCTAATTCTCCTCTGCCTTCCCTCAGTACCTGTGGAGAACCTTCCAATGAGAGGAAGGAGAATGGGTTGTTCAGCCACTCCAGCCTTTCTAACTCTTCTCAAAGGTCCTTGTCTCTGAAGGAAGTCAAGTCCTTTACGCAGATTCAAGCCAACTTTTGTATATCAGAGCTTCAAGTTCAGCTAAGTGGAGATCTGACTTTGGGAGCCCAGGGTCTTGTGAGCTTAAAGTTTCAGGATTTCGAGGTGGAATTCAGTAAAGACCATCCTCAGACTCTGTCCATTCAGATTGCTCTGCGCTCTCTGCTGATGGAAGACTTATTGGAGAAAAATCCAGATTCCAAGTATAAGAACCTCATGGTGTCTCGGGGCGCCCCTAAGCCTTCCAGTTTAGCACAGAAAGAATACCTTTCTCAGTCTTGCCCATCGGTGTCCAACGTGGAGTACCCTGACATGCCTCGGTCTCTCCCCTCTCATATGGAAGAAGCCCCTAATGTATTTCAGCTGTATCAGAGGCCCGCCTCGGCGTCCCGGAAGAAGCAGAAGGAGGTCCAGGACCAGGACTGCCCCTTGACCCCACCTCCTTCCCCAACAGTGGATGAGCTCAGGATGCTGGCTGGGAGGAATAAATTTGATGATTCCTTGGTCCACATCAATGTATTCTTGGTGGATAAGAAACATCCAGAGTTCTCTTCCATTTATAACCGAGTTAACCGGAACATCGATGTCGACTTTAACTGCTTGGATGTGCTCATCACACTGCAAACCTGGGTCGTGATACTAGATTTTTTTGGAATTGGCTCCACTGCCGACAACCATGCGATGAAGGTACTGCCTGAGGACGTTCTCCAAAACGTGAAGGCCGAGTCAGATGCTTTTCTGGACTCTGAACTTCAGGATCCAGTTAACACCAAGCTGGACCTCAAGGTATCAGTCCCTTGTCACTCCTTGAAGTTCCAAGAATGCATTTTTGTTGGTTTATTTAAGTGCTATCCTTGCATATTTACTCTAGAAAATAGACCTTACTGGCAGGGGAGGTGTGTCGTCTTCTGCACGTCTGTTGAAAAGGGTGGATGTGAATATCTTAGCAAAGATTTTAGGGTGAGTCCCATCCGGAGGTAGGGAAAAATCACTGGTTCACATACCTTTCTGTCTTTCCTTGGAGCTGTGTAATCCAGTGGAATTACTTAGCTTTTCTGAGCCTGTTTTCTCATCTTCCATCTCCTAGTTAAGATGACTGAGTGAGGCAGTGTGGGTAAAGGACCCAGCAAAGTGGCTTTTATCACCATCTTCCCGCTCAGAACGTCACTGGCTTTCATCGAGGGTGACAGTACCACTGTTGAGAATGAAATCTTGAAAGTCAGATTGCCTGGGTTTGCATCCTGGCACCTTTTTTGTAGTCATACAGCTATTGGGCCCTGGGCAAAGAAGTTTCAGTTTTCTCATCAATAATCTGGGGGTGATAAATGGTGCAATGTGGGGGTTGTTGCAGGGATTCAGTGAGATTATATAGGCAAGGCCCTCTGTACAGCGCGTGGCTTTAAATAAGCATTCACTGAATGAGAGCTGTTATTATTTTTACAATTATGTGGCTTGCCATACTTAGTACTGATCCTTGATACTCACTGTGAATGTTTAAAAATACCTGAAGTCAGTGTTTAAATTTAAGGTTTTTGTGTCATTGAACAGTAAGTCGTGTAAGTAGTTGTTTATTGACCAGTCGGTGGAGCATCCTTGTCACTAGCACCATCCAGGGCCCTGGGTCCCTGCCGGTGACCGATGATATTTGTAGGCCTTGAGGATGAAGTTCTTCGCTGTGTCTTAGCATGTGTGGACTTGCACTTGCTGCTAGGGAGAATTGTGTTTTGTCTAGTTGCTGTTTTTTAATTTCTTAGCTGGTGGCAGGCTTCATTCTTCCAGAAATGGGAGAACTTTGGGGGGAGTTGGGCACGAGTTTCACGCCTTTTGCTCCATGTTGATGAATGAATGCCTGGCAGTACTCAGGCCTCTGGTGCCTTGCTTAGCAAGATGAGTGGCACCTGGAGGGGCTTTACTCATTCCTTTGCACTTATTTGGCATGTTCGTGGCTGTAACTTTGTTCTGCTGCTGCCTGTGATAACTGCCTTAGGAACCCTTTGGTGTTGAGTAGAGTGCTTGCTTCCAGGGGGCTTTGCAAAGGTGGATATAGCTGGCTTCACAAGAAAACAGGACTAGATAAATGCCTCGCAACAAAGTGCTTTTTTAGGATAAGAATTTTTGAAAATATTTTTATTGTGAAGATTGTCAAACATATTGTAAATAGAATAATATAACGAATGTTGACATACCCAACCCTGTGAGATTCATCACATTTCTTTATTCCTGTTTTTCTTCTTTGCTGAAGTATTTTAAAGCAAATTCCAGATATATTATTCACTATTCATACTAAAAAGTATAGACTCTTTTTTGTATAACCACAATGCATGGTCACATCTAAAATTCCTTGGTATTATGTAACACCCACCAGATCATAGATTTCCCAGATTATCTCAAAGATGTCTACTGGTGCATTGTAGAGGAGCGAATGCTTAAAGAAACTTCATGTCTTTTCTTTGATCTCTACAATTCACTGGAGTACTTTGCTTTTCTGAGCCGTTGTATCTTCGTCTACAAAATGAAGAGAATGAAATAAAATGACATTTGAATCTTTTAAATGGGGATCCAAATAAGGTTCACACATTACATTTGCCGTCATGTGTCTTAAATCTCTGTGAACCAGACTTTCTCCCTCTTTATTCGCTCCCTGCAGTTGACTTGTAGAAACAGGGTTAGTGTGCTGTAGTGTCTCACAGTCCAGATTTGTCTGTTTCCTTGGGGTGCTGCTTGACTTCTAGCTTCTGATTTTAGGAATGGAAGTTAGTTCTAGAAACTTGATCAGATTCAGGTTCCACTTTTTGGTGGAAATGTTTCTTAGGAGGTGCTGCGTGTGTCTTATTGCATTACGCCAGGAGTATACAACATCTGGTTGTCCTACTTTTAGTGATGTGAAGATTCACACTAAGATAGTGGCTTCGGGGGTGACAGCTGGATTCCTCCAAACAAAGCATTTTTAGACCCAACATATATGTTATTTTGGTGATTGAGCAACTAGAGGTTTTGAATTTCCCACTTCACGATGATCTTATCCCCCTGGAGTCCTCCTTAAGGTCTGTGTGTCGAAAAGCTCACTGCAAAGGGAACCTCTGGCACTGGAGGGGGACCCCAGGGTTCCTGCTCCATCTCCACTAATCTTTTTTTTCTGCCTTCCTCTCTAAATGTTTTCCTTCTTCCTTTCCTCTTTTTATTTTCTTTCTTTTCCCATCTTTTTTTCTCATCATTCATTCATCAAACATTTACTGAGCACCTGCTTTGTTGTTGGCACTGAAGACTAAAGGGTTGGTATGGCATGGTCTCTGCCATTCAGGAGCAGTGAGTATGAATTGGGGTTTGAGCTCCTCCTTCCTCCGTCCTTCTGTCCAACTGACCAGTTATCCCTAGTGATGGCAGAGGTACCGGTCTCAACATATCCAGATGTATAAGTCCTTTGAGTATTTAAAATGGCAATATTACAGTACAGAATTTATTCATTACAAAGAATGCTATTCGCTAGATGGAGGATGTTGGCTTTCTTATATTTCTAGTTGTTCTTTGTGAAGAAAATCTTTGAGTGTGGCTCCTAGGTGAAGTCCCAATAGTACAGCAGGGGCTTCGGTTAAGTATTTTTCCAAAGATGTTAAACAGGATTCTAACTCATATTTGTCATTTGTTTTGACAGGTTTCTTAGCATGGGACTTTGCTTAGTGAATCTTTGTGAGTGACGATAGAAGAGTGCAATATTAAAGACATGCAAAAATGAGAAAAACTTTTATAGTATAAAACATTTCACTAACAAAACATAGACAAGACAACCACAGAGAAAGATAGCGTGGGACCTGGGTTTTAGATTCCCCATTGAGTTCCTGTCTCATCAGCTCTCTCCGTAGATTATGGTTTGATGGCTAAAGAAAGCTGAAATGAAATCAGCATTAGCAAAAGCTTGACCTTCAAATTTCCTGAGCCTTTCTGCTACTTTGTTGAGTTTGTTCTGCTCTTTGCCTTGAAAGATGCTCTTTCCCCCCAAGTAATATTTGCCTTGCTTCATCTTCTGTGTTCTTAGGTTCATTCTCTCTCTCTCGTGCTGAACAAGACCACCAGTGAGCTTGCTAAAGCGAATGTGTCCAAATTAGTGGCACACCTGGAAATGATTGGTAAGTTGGGGGAAAATCAAACTTGTGAAATCTGGTAAGAATTTGGGCATCTTGCTCACAAATCTAATTATCTTTTCACTTGCTAAGTGAGGTGAGGAGGAATCAGTGGCTTGATGGTGGTTGTTGGTCTGGCCATGATTTGTGGTGGTGTTTCCCAAATATTGGCTTATGTTTCAGAATCATTTGGACAGCTTGTTAAAAATACAGGCATCTGGTGCGTCCCCCAACCCCATCTCAAGAATCTGACTCTGTAGGTCGGAATTGGGCCTTGGCATCTCTGTTTTCAATAAACTCTATCTGGGCGACTAATTTTTTTTTTTCCAAAGTGAGACATTTTTGAGAGTGAAAGAGGGTGTTATTAACAATTACATCTGGGAAACAGTTATATGCTCATTACACCTGGTGTATAACAAGGCTGTCTGTGGGACACAAGGGCCTACGTTCCTTATCTATTGCCATAAACATGGAGAATCACCAATAGAGGCCAAGGTTTTAGGCAGGAGGCTATTGTAGCACACTCTAATGGGACTGTAGGTTGAAATTTTTTTTTTAAATGCCCACAGCACCTGGTCTTCCTAGGTGTTCTCCTATCCAAGTACTAACCAGGCCTGACCCTGCTTAGCTTCTGAGATGAGATGAGATCGGGCACATTCAGAATGGCTTAGCTGCAGACTGTAGGTTGAAATTTTGAGTAGAACACAAGTGATCAGCTATATCACGTTCTAGACAGTAGGGATTTATAAAATGGATAAAACACCATTCCTTTTTAAGGAACAGGTAATGAAATATGGAATATTACAAAGTTCAAGTGTTGACTGTAGTTCAAAATAAATATTTTTAAGGGGGAAGAAATGACTGAAATTGAGGTTTTTATACCTGGTATAAATTAATTTATAATTGCTTCTTAGAAGAGATCCGTCTTTAAAATTGGAGAAGCGTGGGTATTTTTGTTAGAGGACATTAAGAATCAAAAATAAGTAGGTGTCTTCTGTTCATTGGATGCTGAACTGGCATGCCAAGTGGAGACACCTTAGTCCTTGTTTTACAGTGCTAATTGTGATGATAACATTTGTTTACAGAAGCACCAGTTCAGGGTAGCCCTTTTTAACATCTGTCCATGTTAAGAATGATTTATTATAGGTTCACATCTTAGGTGTACGAGTTTCAACATTGCTTCTTTGTTTTACCCACCATCCAGGGGCTGCACTCTGTAATATCAGAGTAGTTTCACATCTGTCACCAGTGTCTGCCTAGCTCGTTAATTTTGTTCTTTAATTAAATCAAAACATACTTAAGGTTTCTTGAATACCTGACATCTCATACTTCCTCTTTTGTTCTTTTATCTGTAGTACAATTAATAGACCTTATGACATTTCACTAATTCTAATTAGTGGTCTAATCTCAGAGGGATCATGTTTCTATCTGTATCTGTAAATGTTTTGTCCTTTAAATTATGTATGCATTTAGTTTAATTTCTTTCCTTTTGTAAATGTCAAGTATGATGTTGCTGTGTTATTTCAGTCCCCTTTGGACTTCTGCACTGAGACTATTTGAAAGATTACATAAAATGTTTTTTTCCTTGTGCATTGGAATATGAAAATTTGTTTTTGACATGTAGTTTGATTAAATAGTGAAAAGTCTAAGGTGTGTTTATATCAGTTTTTGTTCCAGACACATTTAAGGCATATGACAGAAAAGATAACGTAATGTGTTCTAATTTTAACATCCCCAGAGGGAGACCTGGCCTTACAGGGAAGTATCGGGAGCCTGTCGCTAAGTGACCTGACAGCCCATGGAGAGTTCTACAGGGAACGGTTCACTACGAGTGGGGAGGAAGCACTCATCTTCCAGACTTTTAAGTAAAAACACTGATCTTTTCTCACTTGACGTTTTGTTATAATTGTGTGCTATTTCAAATTCTTGTTGGCTAAACAGAGAAGAAAAGTTAAAAAAATTTTACCTTCTAACATAAAATTGATATGATCTAGTTGTGAGGAATTCTGATTTATATTAAAATGGATCTGTGTTGAAATGGGCTACTCAGGTTTCATAAACAGGTGGGGTAGGATTGAAATAATTCTGATTATTAAAAAGCCTGGCTCTCATGTGTGTTTTGCACTGACTTGTTATGTGACATTAGGCAACTTGATCACCATGTGTCAGTTTTTCTCTCTAAATATTGAGGGTACTAAATTAGATCACTTTCCATCAAGCTTTAAACATTCTGGAATGATTTCAGCTGGAAAAGTTGTTGACAATATGGGCATTAAATTACATTATACATTTTTTTCTGTATAAACATAATCTATATTGAATTTTTCAGTTTTAGAATTTAGAAAGCATCTTTAGGCCTTATGTGTAATCATTAAAGAATGATTTTTTTTCAGAAGGCAGAAAGTTTAAAATGGTGGTTTCTCAAACTTTGGGGGAGCCGTTAGAAAATCAGCTTTGCCACTAGATATTCTGGTCTAGGGTAGTTCTCAGTCCTTTTTCTTTTTAGATTTATTTTTTAACTTGCCATAGTGATTCTAATGTTCAATCAGAATTGAGAAACACAGTTTTTAAAGAAGTCTGGGAACTCTTTCTTTAACTTTCAGGGGAGGATAGCATAGTCTACTAAGACTTGAGATTGATTTGTTTATGTCATTGCCTCCCACAGTGGCAGGGTTCTGTAATAAACGAGATAACTAATATGAAACTCTTAACTCTGCCTGGCACAAAATAGATGCTTAGCAAAGAAGAGTTCTTTCCCCAGTGACTATGCCCCATATAATAACTTATTATTGTGACACCATGCTCCATTAAATTAAAAAACATCTGTAAAAGTTTTCTAATTTATCTTGAAATGTAGATACTAAGTTTCTTTGGCCTTATTTCACTGAAGTTAAAAGACTTCTTTCTGCCTCCAGAAGACAGTTTTCCCCAGAAACATTGGTTCTGTTGCCTGATTTTCTTTACCTATAGTTTCATGGCTTTATTTTTATTGTCTTTCAAGTTCTTATTGTCCCAATTTTTGCTAGAACTGAGTGATTATTCCCTTAAAGCCAGGGCATTAGAGGCCCAGGTGAAAGGTCTGAACAGTAGATTCTGAAATGGAGAGAGTTTGGTGCCTGGGGCTGCCCTGGCTATCACACCAGCCCTTAACATCCCCGACACATCGACACAGACACATCACTGAGGCTTAGAACGGGAGGAATTATTGGCGTTTGCTTTGTAGAACTTGATGTGGATTTTCATTTTTAATAGTTAAAGCTGTTTTCTAGGGAAAACCCTATATCAACCCAAGTTTTCTTCAGATACTAACTTATATCTTGCCGCTGTCTGTGTCCTGTCGCCAGATATGGACGGCCCGACCCTCTGCTCCGGAGAGAACACGACATCCGAGTGAGCCTCCAGATGGCCTCTGTGCAGTACGTGCATACTCAGCGCTTCCAGGCGGAGGTGGTGGCCTTCATTCAGCATTTCACTCAGCTGCAGGACGTCTTAGGGCGCCAGCGAGCTGCTGTCGAGGGGCAGACGGTACGTGGTCTCATTTCTCCAAGCTCCCGGTTCGGTCTGACTGGTCAGTAGAACTTTTAAGCCTCTAGAGATAAATCTGGAAAATTTCACTGAAAAAAGTAAAGATAATTTTGTAATTTTATCTTTACTAATGTCCTCCAAGTAGCTGATTATCTGTAGAAACCCATGCGATCAGGGAGCTGATATTCCATATCATTGTATTGTGTTCTAATCACCTTTAAAGTTTAGTGTTGGCTTTCTCTAAAAACGATGGCCGGAGTTTATGGATAACACTTAAGACTTTTGGCCTTTCGAGGGCTTTACTGGGGATTCTATTCTTAGAAAGTGGTCCCAGCAAACTTGTATAAAGAGGTGTTTTTTCAAATGGGTTAGAAGTTCCCCGACTTCTTAGTTCATTGCTTCCTTAACGCTGAGAAGGTTTTCCGTGGCACATCCTTGGCCATAAGAAATACCTAATGGTCTTTGCATCTACAAAGTAGTCAAGACTAGGGCATTTAGTAAGTGCTCGTGTCCTAATAATTTAGTAGCTGTTTGAAAAATAGTGACACATAATGAAAGAATAATATTTTTCCTTCATTCTTAAGTAACCACAATTACTTTTTAGTAGGATGTGTGTGCTCCTGGGCACTGTGCAGCTTCTCAGACTCGGAGCCTGACTGGACATCACAACCTTCATTTCTTGTTCCACACTTATTTTCTCTTGGTTCTGCTTTTTGTCCCAGCAACGGCTTCAGACCTAGTTTTGGAAAGATGAGACATCATTGAAAGGAATGTCACATGATTTAACACTGAGTACAACCTACCTCAAGCTAGTATTTTGTGTAGTGTCTGACACATGATGTGTTATGCTGTGAGTGTGTGGCAGCATCCTATGACATCTTGGCACACAGTTGGGGACCACAGAAGACAATCATAACGTAGTTCTTTGTGAAACGTGTTTTTATGTATTTTTAAACTAGTTAAAAGATTATAATTTTAAGAAATAGATACTCTATAGCGACAGCATTTACAAATTTTATGTTTTAATTTAAATTTAAAAATTTTGAATATGTTATATATTAATTTGATACAGAATCAAAGGAAAAATGCACATTTGGAGAGAAATCTCAGTTACTTTTTCTCAGCCACCCAGTTTCTCTCCCTGGAAGCAACCAGTGTTAGGGGTTTCGTGTGTGTCTTCCGGAGAATGTATTTTCTAAAACTGTAGAAGTAGCTAGCATAAACAAATTACAGGGAACCTGGAAAAAAAGAATCTTGTAGCACCATAGATGTGTTTTAATTTATTTTCATTTTTTTCCTCTACATGGTTCCATGGTTATAATCATGGAGTATTTTTTTCTCCTTAGAAACTTAAAAAATATTTAGTATTTGACAAATATGAAAAAATATTTGTAGCATATATACAAGTCACAAAGTACGATAATAAAATGAACATTCATGAACCTACCAACAAAATAAAAATTAAAACATGATGATGACTGCTGCACATGTCTGTCCCCTGCCTCATTCCCATCAGCTCCGTAGAGACCACTCTCCTGAGTTTGGGGTCTGCTAGGTGCTTTAAAAAACAAGTTCCTCTACGGCAATGCCACCCTGAGTAAGCCTGATCCCTTCTGATCTCAGAAGCTAAGCAGGGTCGGGCCTGGTTAGTACCTGGATGGGAGACCACCTAGGAAGACCAGGTGCTGTAGGCGTAAAAAATAAAAAAATAAGGGATTGTAAACTGACAAGGTCCTTGTGATCTGTGAGGTCACCAAAGTGTTGCCTCGCCTAAAAAAAATGACAAAAACCCAAACAAACAAAAAAACCAAGTTCCTATGCAATACCTTTCGCTTTGCTTGTTCTGACCTTTATAAAATGGTATTAAACTATATCTAATGTTCCGTGACTTGCTTTTTTTTTTTTTTTTGCTCACTTAGTGTGTTAAGATTCGTTCACGTTGTTATGTGTGATTGCATTTCATTTATTTTCACCGTTGAATTTCAGTGTACAAGACACCTGATTTATCCATTTTCCTGTTGAGCACTTGGGTTGTTTACAGTGTCTTGCTATGGTGTACTCTGTCTACTAAAGAACATGTGGAAGAGTTTTTCTGAGATTCTTGGTGGGATTACTGGACTGTAGGGTGTGCATGTGTTTCTCTTCACAAGGTAATGCTGGGCTGTTTTCCACGGTGGCTGCCTCATGCAGACTCCCATTGGCAGTATATAAGAATTCCTTGTAATTCTCTCCTTGCCAACACTTGTATTGTCAACCTTTTAATTTTGGGCCAGTTACTGAGTGTGAAACAGTATTGTATTTATGGTCTACATATACTTTTTAAAAAACCTTTTTAATTGAGAAAAAGCTTATAGTACATATAGTAAAGTATGTAAAATGTGTTATATTTATGCATATGCTTTTGTAATCTAGCTTCTTTCCATACTCCTATTTCATAATTTTTTTCCATGTTGCTTTGCATTTTTCATAGCTCTCCTATTGAATAACTATAATCTATCAGGTTAGTTTAACCATTTTCTTATTTTTTAACACTGGCATTGTTTCCGTTTTTTCGTTTTTATGAATAATGCTTCCATGAATATCTTCGTGTACCTGGTTTATTTTTTTGACTAATTTTAATAGGATCGAATCTTATAAATGATATTGAATACAATAAGTGGTTTTATTGTTTTGTAGGGTTGAATCCTGTAAAGTCATGAACATTTCTGTGACTCTCAATATAACTGCTAAATGTTGCCTGTTAGTATTATGCACATTTGAAGCAATTACTTTCACATCCGTGGTTTAAACAATAGTAAATATTATTGTGAGGAACTGTTAGGGTTAGGAAATGAGATACTGCATTGCTGAGTAGACATTGCATTACTTTCTGGGGGGAGCAGAAATTGAACAGATAAGTCTTTTAAGCTTTGCTTTATCAAACTATATAAAACAAGCCAAACGTTAAAGGACTGCTTTTCTAGGTTGAATAGTGCTGAATGTGTGGGCTTTGAAGAAAAGCTGATCTTCTCAAGGATCTTTAATTCTAGCTCTTTGAATCACTGAGATTTACAGAGGAAACCAAAGACCTACTCTTGTTTGTCGATAAGATTTAGAGGCTATTTTGTTTGAAGTTTAAATTCCTTTCTCCTAATACTGTACTGGTAACAGGTGGTATTATCTACCTTTGACTTATAGCCAGATTTTTATTTCTATATTTTCTAGTGTTTGTAAATAACGACCCAGTGAGACTTTAAATTTCTTTTTAATCTTGATGTTTGAAATTAGAAGAACATCATGTACCTAGACTGGGCCAAATATAAATCATTTAATTTTTTTACCCCAGAAGTTTGATATAATTTCCTGTGTCTTCTACTTTACCGGGTGTCACTTATATTAAAATTTTTTGTTCACTGAGGAACCGGAGTACAGATTTTTAGTGGAGCTAAGACGTGCAATTTAGAATTCTTGGGACAAGAATCTAGAGTCTGGGTCTTGCCACTTTAAGCTGCGTGACTAGCAGCGAGTTATTTTTCTTACTCTTCTGTTGACTCAGTTGTAGAAGGAAAATGGAGACGGCAAAAATAAGTACATTCAGTTAATAATTATTTATATGAATGATGCTCTGGAATTTTCAAAGTACTTTCATGTACATTATCTCATTTGATCCTTACAACCTTGTTTGTTCATTTCTTCAATTATTTAGTGAATGTTTATTGTGGAATGATGTGTCATACCCTGTGCCGGGCACTAGGAACATAACGGGAAACAAGAAGGACAGGTCATTGCCCTCGTGGAGTTTGTCTTTTAGTGGGAAGATATAAACATGAGAAAAAGATAATTGATTGTGATGATTAGGCAGGGGCTTATCTAACTTTTTTTTCTTAACACTAATTTTTTAAAAGCAAAAGTTTTTTCATTTTGACAAAGTCAGATTTTCCTTTTTTATGGAAAATAAAAATTTCCTTTTCCTTTTACCTACCACAGGGTGGTGAAAATTTTCTTTTATGTTCTTCTTTAGAAGTTTTATAATTGTAGGTCTCTTCCATTTTGAGTTGATATTTGTGTGTTTTGTGAGGTAAGGGCTGATATCTCCCCCCCATATATACATATATGGAGACTGTTCTTTCTCATTGAATTATCCTGGCACTTCTGTTGAGAATTGATTGGCCATGTATGTATGTGCATGTTTCTTCACTCTCTGTTCTGTTGTGTTAATTTACGTTTAATTGTATGCCAGAACCACCTTGTCTTGATTACTGTTGTTTTGTGGTGTGTATTGAAATCAGGTAGTGTAAGTTCTCCAACTTTGTCCTTTTTTTAAAATTGTTTTGGCTATTGTAGGTCCTTGGTTTTTTTCCTTATGAATTTTAAAATCAGCTTGTCTATTTCTACATTAAAGTCTGCTAGGATTTTGATTGCAGCTGCATTGACTCTATCAGGAGAATTGACATTTAACAATATTGAGCCTTTGGATCCCTGAGTGTAGTGTATCTCTTCATCTAATTAGGTCTTCAGTTTCTCAGCAATGTTTTGTAGTTAGATGGTCTTACACATCTTTGGTTAAGTTCATCCCTATTTTCAGTTTTGGATGCTATTATAAATGATATGAATTAAAAAAATTTTTCTATATCCAATTGTTTATTGAAAATAGAAGCAAATAATTGACTTGTATATTGACATGTTGATCTCGTATCCTACAGTTTTGGTAAACTTCCTTATTTTAGGTCCTTTACATTCTTTAGGTTTTTTTTTTTTTCATAGATGATTATGTTATCTGAGAGTAAGAGAGTTTTATTTTTAACTTTCCAGCCTAAATGCCTTTTGGCACAGACTAGGACTTGTGCCATGTTGAATAGGAGTGATGAGAGTGGATATTCTGCCTTGTTCCTTATCACAGGGGGAAAATGTTTTGTCAATTTGACCTTAGGTGTAGATAGTGTGTGTGTGTACGTGTGTGTGTGTGTGTGTTTAAGGAGTCTGTCTACTTTATTTAAATTGTCAGTTTGCTGGCATGAAAATGTTCATAGTTTCCCTTATATTTTCATATTTTTAAATTCTGTGGCAGCGTCCCCCACTCCTTGCGATTTTCCCCCTTTTTCTTGATTAGTGTAGGTAGAGGTTTATTATTTTTCATCAGTCTTTTCAAAAGCCCAACTTACTGAGGCCTGTATTATGGTTAGCACTTAAAAAAAGTATATTCTGTGGTCGTTGGGTATAGTGTTCTAAGTGTTTAGTTGATTTTTCTCTATTGTTTATCTGTTTTCTAAATAAGTGGTTTTTGTTCTTTATTATTTTTTTCCCCTCTACTTAGGTTTTTTTTTTCCTTTTTCTAGCTTCTTAAGATGGAAACCTCCATCACTGATTTTAAATCTTTATTTTTAAATATAAAATAAGTATTTAATGCTAATCATTTTACTCTGCTGTTTTACGTACATCCCATGAATTTTAATGTGCTATATTTTCTTTATCACTAAGGTCAAAATATTTTTCTGTTTTCCTTGTGATTTCTTGTTTGACCCATGGGTTATTTAGAAGTGTGTAGTCTTAATTTCCAGATATTTGGAGTTGTCTATTAGCTTCCTGTTACTGATTTCTAATTTAATCTCATTGTGGTTGTGGAATTTACTCTGCGTGATTTTAACTGTTTTAGATGTATACGTTCATGGAACTCGTGGGAACCTTCGGTTGTTCGGTTGTAAAGCCAGGTAACTCATTGCGCCTCTGAGTCAGTTTTCTTCCTCTTTCAGGTGAGAGAGCAAGCCCAGCGCTGCTCACGTGTGCTCCTGGATATTGAGGCTGGCGCTCCTGTCCTCCTCATCCCAGAAAGTTCCAGATCAAATAATTTGATCGTAGCAAATTTGGGGAAGTTGAAAGTCAAGAACAAGTTTCTCTTTGCTGGTTTTCCTGGGACCTTTTCCTTAAAAGATCAGGTGAGCAAGTAGTATTCATTCCCTTGTCAGTTCAACTAGTATTTGCACACCAACTGAAAAATTCATCTGTTGCCATAGGATGATTCCTAACTGCTGTTACTTTTGTCACACATGTGGCCAGAAGAATGTTTTTTTGGTGTTTTATTAACATTTCGATTAGCTTTTTAAAAGAGACGTTTAAATTATAACCTGTACTAACTGTATATAGTAACATTTTAGTGAACAAACGGAACCAATCTTCCATCTTTATAATGCTTTCCTCACATGCCAACCTTATAATAATCAACTTTTTTCACTACATGACTTTTTTTAGTGGATGCAGATTGGCCTAAGGTTTATCTGAAGCCGTTTAAAAATACCTTAATAATAAAATCATATACAGTATATTGCTCTACCATTTAACATTACTTTAGTACGTATTTCTCACAACGATGTTTGGAGGTAATTGGGAGTGGATTGCTGTTTTACTTTTACATTTAGAAAAATTGGAACTCATTGAGAATAAATGACAGAGGTGGGAACACCTCGTAAACCACAGGCTCAGAGCTGGACCTTGGAGATGGCCCCCTCCCACCCAGTTTTGCATTTGGGGAGACTGAGCCACTTTGATGCGATGAGTGCAGGTCTCGTCATTCTCTGTGTGTTTTAATGAAGCCTTGCTAGTTTCCAGGGCAGTTTTTCAGTCTGTTCAGTACAAACGTAATTTGGCTTCTCAGAAAAGCATTTACGGAAATCCCAGCTCATTATGCTCATTTTTATTACAACCGCTAATAACATAGGGAGAAATAGTCTTCGAAAGAGGATGTACGTAAGATTTGATTGTAAGATCTTATGATTGACAATAATAGCAATGAGTAGCTGATATTTATTGAATTTTTGTTACACATCAGCCTGTGCTAAGCTCTCTCCATATTTTTTAAATTTCGTTCCCATTAGCAGCTTAAGAGGTATCTGGTATTATTAACACCATTTTTCCAGATAAAGAAATTGAGACTTAGAAAGATTAAGTCATTTATTTTGGAGTACACAGCTAGTAAGGAGTAGTGTGGACCTCAGAATCTTTAGTATGTAACTGTGGTACGATTTTACTTTCCAGTGTGAGGATTAGGTTTGCATGGGGAAAATAAACTGGCAGAGTCTGTACCTGCTGTGTGTCTTACTAGCTCTTTCCTGAAGGGCGGAGCAGTGAGTTAATTCTTAGATGGGTGAATTCTAAAGATTATACAGAGAAGATACGAATTCGAGCAGTTACCATTTGCTTCTCTAGGTACTGAAAGAAAAGACGGGTGGGAGTGTGATGGTTCTTCACCAGGTCTGTGCCAGGGACCTCAGCTAGGTTCAGAAAGTAACAGGAAGACTAGACTGCATTTGTTCACAGCGCCTAAACTCAAACGATGTTACGATTTTCAAACTGTCTCCATATTTTTCTTCCCTGTTTTACTCCTCACTCATCTATTTGCTCACTGTTACTAACCTAAACACACTGAACTGAAAATCTGTGGTGCAGTGAGTGGGAATGGGTAGAATAAGGAGAAGAGTGAGGCGAGACCATGAAAGCCATAGGAACTGTGTTTCTGTGTTGTCACCTTGGGCTCAGGACCCAGGTGGAGGTGTGTGGATGACGGGCTGGAGGTCACATTGATGGCAAATCTTACCAGTAGTCATGCAGGGAGACCAGATTTCGTGATCAGAGCAGAGGGTGAAGCCAGAGCAGCAGTGTTTACAGAAGGAAGAGCGTCACCAGGTTCACATGCTTCATACACGCTCGGGCCGAGCTGGTGACTGAGTACTTGCCCATTGCCCTTGCTGCAAAAGGCCCTCCTGTCGGAATGAGTAATGGGCCTTAGCTGCCAGAAGGAGAAGCAGGCTCTCACTTATGTGCACTTTTTAAGACAGTAAAAGTGAAATCAGCCACCATTGGTTTTTCACAGCAGGACGAGGAGAGGACCAGGAACCTTGGTCATAATGAAGAACATCTGTTTCCATAGCTGAGCGAGCAGCTTTTTGCTGTTCGCCAACTTAACATAAAAGAAAGACCCATTCATAAAAAGAAAGATTGGTAACTGTTCCTAGACTCTCACATCCACTTTTTCTTAGTCTGAGTTACTTATAATTAACATGCCTAGATAGTAAACGAATGTGTCAGGTGTGGGGTTTGCATGTGAGTGTTGTCCCCACGGCCACCTCAGGACACTCGTCTTTGATCCAAAGCTGCTGCCGTTACTCCCAAGGGGGAGTTGACTTCCTCCTCAGAACCATCACCCAAACCCACAGTAAGGTTTTTGGAAATATGTTTGTTTGTGGTAAATCTTTGTTTTGACGCCTGAGTATTTTTGGGAAGAGATCAGTTAGAGCTAGAACGGGTGATCAAGCTCAGTCATAACCGTTTTTGTTTCTCTGCCCTTCCGGAAAAGGTGAAGGACCGATTTTACACTGGGTAGATCTATATTAGGGCTCATGAGTGGACTCAGAAAGTTAGCCTAAAGAATTGCCAAAATATCTTGAGAAATTGTTGCTAAAGAGTTTCTGTTTTGTTAAATAAGCCAAATATTTGCACACAGTTTGTAGTGCTTTAATGAAAAAATTTTTCCTGTATTTGTTTTTGAGGATTTGATTTTAAGTGGCAGCACATACAAGGATCGCTCTTTCTTCAAGGTATAATATGTTTTTTTGCCTCCTGGTTCTTCTGAAAAACCTTATGGGATTCAGCAGTCAATTCACACTCATACCCTTAAAAAAACAAAATTCAAAAAACTAACCCTTTAAAAGATCTCATTACTTGGGAAAGTCTGCTTATCTTTTATTTTTTTTTAATTATTATTATTATTTTTTTATTTTTGTGAATCACTTTCTTCCGGTGTAGAGAAGTCTTTCTTAAGGACTATCAAGCAATTTCTTTCTCTCTCTGTCTGTCTGTCCCCACACCTCTTTCCTTTTTTTTTTTTTTTTAGCTCTAGGAAGTACTTTCTTGGTGATCTAATTTTGTTTCCTTAACTCCTATAAAAATTTTATCTGCGCAAACCAGTGGTTGTTCTGTAGAATTCCATAAGGGCTGCTTGGAGTGTGTCGCTTGTTAAAGTATTTGTAATCAGATAAACATATCCGGGAAGCTTGCCTCTCCACATGTACAGTCAAGCTTAGCTGATCTAGGCCTTATAGAAGGAATAATTACTTTCTTCACCAAAAATCACTTTGCATTTACATTTGCCCTTTAATACATTTGCACGTGTGAGATTTGCCTGGTATGCATTCCAGTGGTTAAAGATCAGGAAATAATTCTGAAATCAAAGCTTGCAGAAGGATTATGAGTTTCAATGACTCCTGTGTGTTTAGAATTGTTTTACATAAATCCATGTCTTAATGAGTACAGGTTTGAATTTTATACATATGTTTTTCCTTTTATTTTTCTAAAGCATAGCTTGGGCTTAAACCATAATTTCTAAGTCAGTCTTTCAAAAGCTTTGAGTTAATCTCTTCAAGCCATTGATTTATTTAAACCAACTGCAGAGAGGATGTAGAGCTGAATCAAATGAAAGAGCAACAAATACTCTAGAGTTTAAATAAACTTAGCGAGAAGGAAGGTTTTCTATGTTGAAATACTTAAATAATAGCATTTACCTTGTAATTTACCTTGCATAAAAAAATTCAGAAGTAAGAACTGCTTTTCATTCACTGTTACATGTAATTGCTACCCAAGATAACCGTGAAGGAGAACACTGTTATCTTCTTTTCATGTGCTTAGAGGAATAAACATGTAAAGCAGCACTAGAGGGAAAACCGATCTTCCCCTCCTCCACCTTGCTGCTGAGAATGCATAGATGAGAACACACTGGTGATGCAGAAGCCCCAGAGGCATAGCTCTGAGGCTTGGGTGAAGAAAGCATGGGACATTTTAAAGTCAGTTATTGGATCATTCTGGTGAAAAAAAATTTACCCTTGTTAGCAGTTAACTGAAGGTACTCAGAATGCAAGAGAAGTGTGTGTTTTTTTAATTATAGAATTAAAATTATAGAATAAATTAGAATTATAGAATTTATTTTACCAGATTAGCCCTTAATTTTTATGTTTGTCAACAGCAACATAATAGGAACGGCTAACTGCCTGTGCTTTCCATTTTGTTTCATTTGCAGTTACTGAGAGAGATGAGAGTACAGACATGTTACCATGGCTTAATTCCATTGGAACCATGTTGCTGTTAGATACATTTTTTTAGAACAACAAGCCCTTCCCCTCTATCAAAGCAACCATATATCATATGGCTGAGAGATTTGCTCTTGTTGTCTAGATTAAACCACTGGCAATTAGCTCTTAAGACAAAAGGTAATATCTTCCTGCAAAGTTGCCACCGTTTTCAACAGGTATTGAATTATAGTAACATCTCTGCACATAATTACATGTGGCATCATTGTCGTGCCCCCCACCCCATTACCCTTCTGTTTATAGGATGTGGGAGGCTTGGGAAGTGCCAAGTGTTTTTAGAGTCTTTGTGAGCTCAGGGACTGGTGTGTGACTTCCAGGATGGTGAAGATGTCACCACCAGTCTTGCCTTCTAGTTTTATTTTGTTTCTTCGCAGGACTCAGCTTCCCCAGTGGGTACTCCCAGACACAGCGTGGGGAAAACGGCAAGCACAGAAGACCCGAAGGGGCCTCATTCCGAGGGGCTGTTCGTGATGCCTCCTGTTGGAGCGAGTCCAGGCAGCCTAAAGAGTGACTTTGTGCCCAATACCCTGGCCAAGCAGCAAGGGCAACCAGCCACATCGTCAGTCAGCCAGGTTTCTAGTAGTCCAGGTAAAAGAGGAGGAAACAGTTGCATGACGAAGGTGGGGAGATTCATGGGACAGTCATGGGAACCTCAGTTGCATAGATAGTAGGTGGTAGAGGTGGACTATGACCTAAATTCCTAACCTACGTGCTATTGCCTTTCAACCTATATGCGTAATGCGTGTGGAGCATGGAGGGGGTGCACACATGGTGTCCCTCGCTATGATATCTTCTGTTGTTCTGGGGACAGCGATGATCAGGAATAAGGTCAGCCTTACGTAGGGATGGATGCCTCTAAGAAGTGATTTGGAGTCTTTTATAGAAAGGTCTCATTCCCTACAGTGTTTCTCCTGATTTGCTGTTTATTTTTAGAATTCTTCTGTTCGTGATTAAGATTGGCTCAAGGTAGTGAATTTCATATATTGGTATATTGGAGGAGAATTTCATACTGTGTCTGTGCATCCCAAGGGTTCCACAGTGACTCTGAGGAATCTCCGAGCCCGTCATTCCTGTCCTCTCCTCCTTTTGTAGAGCAGCCCACATTTATCTATTCCACACAGTTATCAATATAGTAAAAAACATCAAGAACTAATCCATTTAGTGCCTACCAGGTATTATAATATTTTGTCCTTCTGTATATTAACATGCAGTTAGATATAGTTCCTGCTGCCATGTGAATAATATGAGAAAGACATTAAATAAGCATCTAAACACAGACAGACATAGATAAATGTTATAGGAAAGATGGAATGATGCAGGATGAAAGAACAAAGGGCCCAGCTGAGACTGAGAGGGGAGGGTGACGCCATAAGTAAGACAGCAAAGAGCTTGGCAGTTTCGGGAAAACAAAGGCTAGCGAGCTGGAGGGCAAGGTGGAGGATGGCTTGAGATGAGGTCAGAAAAGGAGGCAGTGAGCTCATGCAGGGTCTTATCAGGACTTACAGAAAGAGTTTTGTAATAATTGGAGGCATTAAAGTGTGTCAAGGGAGAGGATGTTATGGTCTCATTTCTTTTTTTTAAAAAAAGATTACTCTGGCATTTCTGTGGGCAGAATGGTTTTGTGAGAGCCAGGAGGAAATTTGTAGGTATATTGGAGGAGAGTTTATGGTGGTCTAGGGAAGAACAAAGGTGGTTTGGGTTAGATCATGGGTGGTGGAAATGGTCACATACGATCAATGTCTGAAAAGGAAATTTTGCTGCTGGTGGATGTGACTTTTGGGTAGTATTGCTGCACAAGACCCTTGTGGGATATCCTGTGGAGGGATGTGGGGTCAGTCAGTTCAGTCCTGAATCCTGGGCCCTCAGGTGGTCTCAGTACAGCAGTGAGACACAGGGAACATGGCACAGTGTGTCCTCGACGTGGGGGCCAGCAGGCAGGGAACGTCTCGCGCACATGGAGCTTTGCGTAGGGCATTCTTGGTGCCAGAGTGGAGGCTTCTGGACATGCAGTTTTCTACAGCAGGCAGTTGTAAACATTTTTCCAAGCAGAATGAACTCTCTTTGGCTGTGTAGTTCTGTCCTGGGCAAGTCCTTCCTGGGTTCATTCCCTTCATCTTCCCCCTTTCCTTGGTCCTGCAGAAGACCACATCTGCCTGCTGGACTGCATCGTCGTGGACCTACAAGACATGGACATCTTTGCTGCAGAGCGACGCCCACGAGAATATTCTAAGGCCTCTGACGACAGTAGTGGCGACCTGATCTTCCCCTCCTATTTTGTGCGACAGACAGGAGGAAGCCTCTTAACTGAGCCTTGCAGGCTGAAATTGCAGGTGGAAAGGAATTTGGACAAGTGAGTGTTTTATTCTGAATAGCTGTCATAGTAGAATCTTAACTTGAAAATCAGCGCCATTAGGTAAGTCTAGAGTAGGTCTTCAGTTATTTCTTCCTCTCTGTAACAAATGCACATTGAATCCCTGCTGTGTGCTAGACGAGAGGGCTGCTGTGATTAAAGAAGAAACTTCTGCCTGCACAGAGCTTTGATTTTGCTGAGGGGTATAGGAAGGCAAGTAGATGATTCAAATGTCACGACTGAGCCAGCGTTGTAAACTATGTTATAGGATTGTGACACGTGCCTTGGAAACTAAATTTATAGCATGAATTTTGGTGTGGGTAGAGAGATAGCAATGGCATGGAAAGTTTTTGGAAGAGAGGACATTTGGATTATACATTCCAGATACAGTAGATTTTGGACCTGGTGTTGCTATTTACCCTGGAGCTCCATTTAATCCAAGTGACTGGGCACAGTTTTGCCCATTTCACTCCATTAAGCAATCTGAAAAGACTATATAAAGACTAATGAACTGACTCTAATTTACCTTCTAATTGCCCCCAAAACACAGGATGCTTTTTTTCCTGTAGTTTTGAGCAGGGGTCCCCAAGACCCAGGCTGCAGACTGGTACTGGTCCATGGCCTGTTAGGAGGTGATTGGCAAGTGAGCAAGCAAAGCTTCATCTGTATTTACAGCCTCTTCCCAGCACTAGCATCACTGCCTCAGCTCCGCTTCAGATCATCAGGCATTAGGTTCTCGTAGCAGCACCAGTCCCTAGTGCCAAAAAGGTTGGGGACCCTGGTTTAGAGCATTGCTTTATTTCTCATTAGTGTTGGGAAAGGTCTTGAAAATAGACATCCCAGACACTACCTGAGAGCATCGGAAGCTGACTGTGAGGGCTGGGCTTCAGGAGCACATGAACAAGGTCCTGGTGGTAGTTATGCTCGCTGGGCCTATGAGCACGGACAGGAAACTGGGTTACAGCATGTGATGCCTTTCAGTTTGGGGCATTCATTTTGGAGAAAGCAGCAACATTTGCATTTCAACTCCAGGGACAGATGAGGGAGCTGTGGCTGTAAAGCAGTGAAAGAGGTTTTGGTTTGGAGTATTTTGAAGAACGGTCTCGTCGCTTGTGTAGAGCACGATTTTCAGCTCTCCTTGTCTGCTCCCTTTGCAGTCCTTGGGCTTGGGCGAGTCCTTGAATGTCACTTTTTTGTTTCTGGATCAATGACATGGTTTAGCTGCTCTCACTGGGATTTTTGCATTTCATGCCTGCCTGTTACTCAGTGCTTCCCGCCGGCATTCGGTTATGGTTGGCATGGGCCATGTTTGGTTTTCCTGGCTTAGCAGACTCAAGAGGAGTGTCGTTATTTAGAAAGCGAACGCCTTGTTTTCTTTTCAAGTAATGCTTCAAAAAAAAATTGTGCTTTGCTCTTCTGCTTATCCAAACTTTACCCACTTCCATTAATGTTTATGTGCAGGTAATCATACTCTGTTAGCCCAGATAGAAGGTGACAGCTGAACACCAGGGACCCAGCCTGTCAGCAGACAGGAACCCAGGAAGGCGCTGGGCGATTCTTGCCCGATCACCACTCTCTTTCCACTTTATTGCACTTAGGTTTTCCTCTACAGACAACATAATTTTTTTTTCCATGTCAAATTCTAACTCTCTATTGTATATGTTCAGAGTGTAGTGTCTGCAGCATCCATGAGGCCCACTTCACCCCTGGGAGGGTAGAGAAAAAGGACTTCACTGGGGGCCTGAGGTGTATTATTCCTCAACTGAGGCTTCTTCAGCTTCACTCCTCACATGTCACCTGAGATGGGTGACAGATTCTGATTTTATTGTAATGTCTCATCTGGGCCAAATATGAAACTCTGATTTCACTAAATCCGAAGAGTTAAATCAAGAGCTTTCATCTTTTCTGCATTGCTTTAAACTGTAGTGTTTAAAGTATTTATGAGTCTCATGAGATCTTTCCTTGTTAGTAGATTGCTTAGTTAACTCATATTAGGTTGGGGGACTTTATAAATATATATTTTGGGAGAAAGGGGGCTTTTTGTAGTGGAAGCATGACACTCAGTTGTACTAACTTGCTTCATTTGGAGTCACATGAAATTTTTGTCACTGGAAGTTAGAAATTAACTGGTTGATTATGTAGGTGGGTACATTTTATCTCTTCTATTTGGATGTGAGCTATGTCAGTGTTAAATTAGTGATTTGTTCATGAAAGTGACCTTTTTCTTCGCAGAGAAATAAGTCATACTGTGCCAGACATATCTATCCATGGCAACCTCTCCTCAGTCCACTGCTCTCTGGACTTGTACAAGTACAAGCTGATCCGTGGTCTGTTGGAGAACAACCTTGGAGAGCCCATTGAGGAATTTATGCGGCCTTACGATTTACAAGACCCAAGAATTCACGTGAGTGAGACCTTACGTTCTGTAACTCTCATAGTCTCCGCTTTTGGTCACCCTGTGAGTATAATCCTCCAGCTCACCTGGGGAAAGAAGATGGAACAACAAACAAATTAGATTTCTTGACATATTAACTAACCCCACTTGTACACTGGCGTCACCAACTCTGAACTGATCGGCATTTTCCTTTTCCAGACTGTTCTGAGTGGAGAAGTGTACACGTGCATGTGTTTCCTCATTGATATGGTGAACGTAAGTCTGGAGCTGAAAGATCCAAAAGGAAAAGAAGGTGCTGGTTCCCTAGCCAGGTGAGGCTTTAACTGTATTGTATGATAGTAACAGTAACATGACAGTAAGAGTAAGACAAATTTACTGTAGCATACAGCGGGCGTTCCCCAGTGGTGGGGCACAGCTGGATGTGGTCTGCAGAGTGCTTTCTACCTGGTCTGCACAGTGCTTTTCAAGAGTTCAAGTTTGTCGCTGTTTGTTCGTCGCTATTTTAGTTGGGACAGGCACTCCACAATAGCGGTGACTTGGAACAGTGAGGACGTTTTTCTCTTCATGCTGTATGGGGTCTTGGGCTGCCCTGCTCCCTGTAGTTGCTCTGGCCAGTGGGGCAGACAGAATCTCGATGTGCCAGCAAGAAGAGAAGAAGGTCTTGTGGGGGGACCTTCAGTGGCAGTTAGATGCCCTGGGGAGCAACCGCGCGTCTTGGCGGAGGCAGTCCTACTGTGTGTCTGCGTTGGTGGAGTCTCAGAGCCATTTGGAGAGCAGCACTGATGACTGCCTCACTGGCTAGCATTTAAAATTTGGGGAGTTTTCACATGAAAAGCCGGGATTTTAGTTTCTTTTGGGAAATCAGAAACTTTGGCAATACTGGGCCCATGTTTTCACCTGGAAGCTTCTGGAAACTGAGTGGCAACCTTTAGAGAGGGCTTGTGCTTACCTTGCGATTCACTTATTTATATCACTTGCTTCGTCAGTGTAGACCAGGAATTTGTGGTTACCGGTATAGAACCTTCAAGAAGGCATTGTCATTTTACACTTGATAACCTTTTCATTTAGATCTCTTGACAGCCATGTAAGCTTGTGCAGATGTTACTCCTGTTTTCCAGACAGAGTTTTTGACTAGCATAAGATGATATGGACGGAAACAGGACTTTGTTCAGGCTGGCGATTCCCCACGGAAGTGCTCTATCTTCTGTTTGGTCCTTCCCTTGGACATCCGTCCTGCTCTGTGTCTAACTCAGCTGATGAGAACACGGTATAGTGAAGCTGGGTTCCAGATTCATTATCTGGTTAGCTAGCAATTTTTTTTCTGATGACTTGGCTATGCCCTTATTTTTTTCCAAGATGGAGTAATTCTGTACAGATTTACGTGGTGCTGCTGAGCAATAATGAGTTACTCCTTATAGTTTTCTCTGTTATTAAAAAAAAAAAAAGGCAGCCCTGTGGTATAAGAATTGCATTTTTTCTCTATCATAAAGAGTATTCTTCGTTCTGGTAGCTCCCATTAAGCCATAGTGGTCTTATGTAAAGATTCTGAAGACTCTGGAGAGAGGATTCTCTAGGCAGGCTGGGAGTTGACGGGCGAAGGACTGAAGGGACTTCGACATCCCTCAGGGATTATTACAAGTATGCAGGCTAGAAGTGAGAATGCTAACGAACCCAGAGTATAAAAAATATGTGCTGTCATTACTCCTCGTGAGGTTCCTGTGGACAAGATCATCTTTTTGGAAATGAAAAATAAGATATAGGAGCACAGTGCCACTCAATCCATTTTGGGGAGTCAGTTAAAATCAATAAAAGATGCCAGAATGAAAGTTATTGTTCTTCACAGAACTTAGGCATATTTATTATTTGCTATTATTTTTTATCTCATACTTACATAATTTTGTAAAATGGAAGCATTTAACATCCTGTCTGTGTTCTTCCTTTTAGATTTGACTTCAAGAAATGTAAACTGCTCTATGAGAGCTTTTCCAACCAGACCAAGTCCGTTAACTTGGTTTCCCATTCCATGATGGCTTTTGACACCCGCTACGCTGGGCAGAAGGCCAGCCCTGGCACGACAAATGTATTCAGCTGTATCTTTCAGCCCTCCAGGAACAGCAGCACGACCCAGGGATCCATCCAGATCGAACTGCACTTCAGGTAGTCTGTCCAGACCCTTACTCTGCTCTTTTTCATTGAGATATCGCCTTTTGCGGTCAGGTCTAAAGCATCAAAGGACCAGAGATCACCAAAAAGATGGATAATGGCTTACGAGTACAGTGTGCTGTATATTAACTTAGTATTCCCGTAACCTTGCAGTTTCATTTATTGGCCAAAAGATGTCTCTGTTGTCTAAAAAAAAAAAAAATAGTTGTTTAGATTTAAGCCAGATTCCTGAAATTAACCTACTTGTTAAGTCTGTAGACTTTTTATATGTAAAGCACCTTGGGGAAGGAAGAAAATTATGCTTGTTTAAGGAAAAAAGAAGCCTTTTGTCTATAGAAATAACAGAAGGGAAGGTGATTTTTATTTGCATTACAGATTTATGCAAGTCTTGCTGACTCACTTCTCCTTGTGAAAAGAGCTTTAGCCTCTTTGAAGGAGTTTATGTTTTTCTACCTGGTATGATGGGAGGCAGTGTTGTCTGTAGGAAGTGCATATGTCTTGAAAGTCATTTGCGAACTGGTCTCAAAACCTCCATCTACCACTTTCTAGCTTCGTGTCCTAGGACAAGTTGTTTAACCTCTTTGAGCTGCGTTTTCTTCTATAAAACAGAAAAGAATAACACTACCTACGTCATAGGGTGTGGGTAATAATGAAACGAGATAATGGGCCTCCTGCGTGGCTCCGTGATTCCTGAGGCAGTGTGTGTCATTTTATGATACAGTACTCTGAGACTTGCTGCTTACGTGAGCACGGACCTGAAAACCGAAAAATTAGGTCCCGTCTAAAGAAATCCTTCAATGCAAATCTAAGAGGAGGCCTTTGAAACCGATGTCATTTCATCTTATTAGTGCATAATGTCATCAGATGTTGTAAATATAGACCAGTACGTGAAAAGGCTGGGTAAAACTCGGTTAGGCAAAAAGAGAAAAATCATTAAGATTATTCCTGTATTCGTTTGTTTAAATATGTCTGACCTTTCAATATGCTGTTCAGTGAATTCCTTAGGGTTGAAATGCTTTTTAGGGAGAGGTTGTGGTCTCTCCGTATGTCTTTACAAAGTCTAGCAAAATAAGACATTTAACCTTTTAAAGAACTTTTAAAAGCTCGATAATAGAAATGCTAATCGTCTCTTATTGCGCCCTGCCATAAGCCAAGCACTTTACTTACCTTTATTTTAATTCTCACCAGTCTGCAAAATGGGTGACTTCTTCCCCATTTTGAAGATGCAGAGCTAGAAGCTTGAAGGGAGTTAGATAACACTTCTCAGGTCACACAGAACTCAAAGTCCATGTCCTTTCTGACGGTCGTCAGGCCCACCACGTTTCCAGCGATGCTTGCAGTCAGGCCGCCTGTGCTTTGCAGCTCCTTTGTTCGAAGATGCTGTTTATTTGAACAGGAGGCTTGCATATGTTCGGTCCATCTGCAGAAACAGGCTCTTTTCGGATTTGCTTTATTATTTTTTATCCGGCTTGCTAAACTGTCAGCTAGTCGTTCCAACCTATCATGTTTTTAATATATAAGCAGCCTTGAAATGTTATTCTGTTTATATACTAAAGGTATATAATTTCTTGGAGTTAAATAATAACGTCTTACCTTGGCTCTTGCTAACAGAAGTGCCATTGTTAGCAAGAGGGTTAAAATGTTCTCTCGATTGGAACTTTTGAACGCTTTCTGTGTCTCAAGAAGAATTGCTCTTCTGTTGGGATTTTGTGTGTCAAATATAAATCACTTCACAGTGTTTAAAGGCTTGAAATATTTTCCAGAAATGTGATCAGACACACTTTGACTTTCCAGTTAGTGCATAGCTCTGACGATCTAAGTTCAAAATGGGGTGGAAAAATTTTACTGAGGGCGACATTTTTTCTCTCTTACAAAAGGGTAGAGTGTTTCTGTGAAAAATGCTGTGTCTGTGTGAAGGAGACATACATAACTGCGCCCTTTGCTAGAGGCGTTGAGCCAGGTTTGGGAGAACCAAGAGACTTGAGAAGTCAGCGTTCCCAGACTAGGAGTCCTTTAGGGCAGGGAGCCAGGTAATGTAGTACCTAGAGCCCCAGAGTCTCTTTGGGCTCCCAGAACAAAGTTCAACCCAGAAAACCTTTAGAGGTGCCTCCGGCCCATTTTTCTCCTGTCCTGCCATCTCTGCCCACTGTATACTAGTAGGGCCTGGTAAGCCCCTGACCACCCCATGGTTTGAGGCCAGGCCTGAGAATCCTCCTTGAGTTTTCATCTCAAATAGAGAATTTGGGGTAATGGGGGCTGCAGAATGTATATTCTCTCTCCCCTCCCCCAACTCTCCTTCCAGGGCACTTGGGGTTAGGTGCACAGTAAATATCTAATTTGTCTTCCTTCTGAGGCAAAAGATCTGACTCTTAGGTCAGTTCCAACTAGAGAAACCATCTACTCTAGTGTGTAAATTTACCCTTTATAAGCAAGTGCTTCTAGACATCAAAGAAAGAGTGCCTCGTTGATCTCGAAATAACCTGTGGGGAAGGGAACTGACATTTATCAGATGTCTGTTCTGTGACTGGTGCTGTGTCACTTACAGCATTAGTATTTCTCATTTTGTAAGTGAGAAATATTGTAGGCTCAGAGAAGGTAGGCGACTTATCCAAGGTAATACAACTCGCGACGGGGTCTGAGCCTGTGCTCTGTACCATACCACAATTTCTCACCCTTGGCACTATAGGCATTTTGGGTCAGATAATTTCTTGTAGTGGAGACTGTCTGTGGCCTCTGTGTACTAGATGCCAATAGCAAGCTCCCAGCTGTGTCAATCAGAAATCTTTCCAGACATGTTGAATGGGGACAAAATACCCATTATTGAGGACAACTGGATGATACTTATACCACATTCTTATAGCATATTACTTCTCTCTTAAAAATGTGATTAACTTTTGAAAATATACATTGAATGTTTTCTTAAACCAATGAGCAAAGTTTATTGATGCTCAAAGCTGTTAGTTTAGAAAATGCTGGAATACCACTTGCCAAAAGCCATCCATTTGTAAGTTAATGGAATATTATGTTTCTCCTTTCCATTTTATTTTCTTTCTTGTAGATCTACGAAGGATTCTTCCTGTTTTACAGTGGTTCTCAACAATCTCCGTGTGTTTCTCATATTTGACTGGCTGCTGCTGGTCCATGATTTTCTCTACACTCCCAGCGACAGTAAGAAGCCAACCAGTGTTACTCCTTCTCGCCGCCGTAACTCCAGCAGCGAATCTGCCGTGGTTCCCAAAACTGTGAAGAATGGAGTACTCACCAAGCGGTCGTCCCTTTCTGTGTCCACTGAAAGGCACCTAGAGGTCAAGGTCAATGTGACAGGTGCGTATGTGTAGGTGTGAGTCACTGGTTCTCGGTTTGCATATTAGACTCAGCATGTGCCTTGTGGGGTAGCTTTTCTGTTGCCTTCCATTTTTCTATGTGAGCACTGACACGCTGGATTCTCTCAGACCAGCCCGTGTCGAAGCTCTTGAGCTCGGTGTTTTGGTGTGAACTGAAGGCTATGGGGTCTCTTGACCCTCGCCCCTGCCCGCCTAATGCACTTGCCCAGCTTGAGCACCACCTGGGCAGTGATCTTCTTCCAGGGTTAAGTTGGGCTTTGATTTTTATTTGATCTTTAGGGCTCCAACAGACGTACCTTACTGATTTGGGGCAATTTTAGTATGTGAGAAATCTCAGTTTAGATGGTATATAAGTGAGGGGATTATTTTCTTTACAAAAAGAATATTTTCCTTTAAATAGATTTATTTTGGTTTTTGTTAACTGGCAAAGTCTTCTAGTGCATCTGTCTGTTTGTATTTGTGTCCCTTCATCCAGTTCAATGGCCTCAAAGCAGCTAGCACAGGCATTTTAAATGGATTTAGTTTTGAAAGATCAATCCCTACATGATTTCTTTATGAAAACGATGTATAAAGCAAAATAAATTTGCCACATACAAATGAGGAGGAAACCGTAGGTACTAATTTAAAAAATCTCTATATCAGATGGGTCTCCATTTTTTCGTAAATAACTTGAATAACTGCATAGATAATATAGGTTCTTGTGCTGCCTGACCAGCGTTCAGATCTAAATCTGCTCCCTGGGATTTTAAAGCAGGTCACCCTTTGGAGAAAGGGTGACTTCCTGAGTTCTAAGTATCTGTTCATCCTCCTAGGAGACCTAGATTAACTGTATAAGGAGAGAAACTGCACTCCAGGCTCTTCTGCCCGTCCAGTGCTCTGCTGGCTCAGCCGTGCCTGGCCAGGTCCAGAGAATTCTCTCAGGATGAAAGTGAAGGAGGATGTCGACAGACATCCTGGAGAACAAACCTTACTTAATGTCCCCCCTGGTGGAAACATGCCACCTAGTTTGCGACATCCTGGTGCTTTCCAGCTCCCCAGCTGCGGCTTGCTGATGATGCTGTCCTTTCCAGGCACGGAGTTTGTCGTCGTGGAAGACGTGTCCTGCTTTGATACCAATGCCATTATTCTCAAAGGCACCACAGTGCTCACCTATAAGCCCCGATTTGTCGATCGCCCCTTCTCAGGGAGTTTGTTTGGCATTGAGGTAAGAAGTCTGTGTGTCAATTAGAATACTTCATGTTTGGCTCCATAGAGGAGCAGCTGGAAGAGAATTTTTACCTCCTGAACTTTCATTAGGGGAAATAATGAGTGGAATTGGAGGACCCCAACCCTCTTCTCATTATTTCTTTACAAATCTACCAGGTTATTTTGATATGTGAATTGAGTCCTCCAATGTCAGGGCATGTGTGCGTGTGTGCGTGTGTGCGTGTGTGCGTGTGTGTGTGTGTGTGTGTGTGTGGAGGGACTCCATCTCTTTCTCTTACACCTCCCTTCCTCAAATACAAGGCGACTCTCCTAGTCCCAGTACCCTGCCAAGCCCGTGTGTCTTCTAGTTCTGCAGGGCTTGTCCTCATCCTTGGCATGTGTGCCAAGGTAGCGGAGGGGGCCGTGTTTCCCCTGCGTCACCCTCCCCACATTGACGGCTTGTCCCTATGGAGACCAAGGGCTTTGTCGTCATGGATACTTGTTTATGGAGGGTGTGAAGGATTTTGTGTATCTTCCTTTAGGGACATCTGATCTATAAAAGGGCGACTCTAGGGAGTCATGCGCAACCTGAAAGAGTGAATCTTTAAAAACGGCGCTCTGGGCCCTGATTTAATCTCTCGAAGGAGATAATTTGTGTGGAGAGGGCTGTGGCAATTACATGGTACAATACTGAACAGACTGCTTTGCCGCTTTGTGAGCAGGGGTTATGGAGAGAGACGGGAAGCGAGGCAGATCGTTATCTCTCTCAGATGTCCTTAATTCACTGATCTCAGCTAACATTCCTCCTGATATCACAGTAGACTGTTTGGTCAGGGTTATTCATCATTTCCTTTTCCTTTACGACTGAACTTTTCATGCCCTGTTCGTTCCAGTGCTATTGTTCAGAGGTTGAGTGAGCAAAACTTATTGTCACTGTCAGCCACATGTGGTACTTTTTTTTCCTGGTCCAGATATAGCTGATTAAAACCTATAGCAACTTTACTTCTTGACTATTTGTTTCTCTCACGTAAAGAAACCTCGGTTTGAGAAGAAGGATTTACATGCTGGTGTGATGTGAGCTGATCGTGAAATGGCAATTCATCTGCTTTCCAAGCCACCACAATACCAGCTTTGAATGGAAAATCTTGGTGATTGATTAATGAACTGTTAGGTACAATTGGGTTTTGTGTAGCAGAAGCCCCTGAAGAAAAAAGGAAAATGAAACTTTCCTGCTTCAGAGTCTTAGGAAAACTACATGGCAGAATATCTGAGGTTCCCGGAACGCCTTTCTGTCTCATTCTGTAGGCTGCACAATCTCCTCATGTGTCGTTGGAGAGGACTGAGAAAGAGCAAAATCAGTTATGTTTCAGTGTAGCAAAGGACCTTCGTATCACGTGTTTTTCAATAGCACCAGAAAATGTCCAAAAGGGGGAGGAGCAAGGGGGACCAAAGTGAATGCTTTCTTCTTTCCCCCGTCTTCTTCTTAACTATGCAAAATAAGTTGGTCCTGGAAGGGGAGTCCTCCCTTCCTTCTCCTCTCTCTCCTCATAAATAAAATATATTTATTTTAAAACTTTTTGTCATAGAACATTTCAAACACGGACAGAGGAAACACAAAAGAAAAATACAGTGAACCCCTCTGTACCTATTACCCAGCTTAGATAATTAATGCATTTCTTTTCAATTATGAAAGTAACAACTATATTACATAAAATCAGAGGAGGAGAGAAGAAAATCGCCTTTGTCTCCTGTTGACATTTTGATCTGTCATAATATTTGATAACATTTGATCTGTCATCTTTCATCATGGCATGATATTATTTTGATTGGGCTGCTTTTTTACATAATCTATGTTGTTACTATCTTCCTACATTCCACATGGCTGCAGAATGTTCCATTGAGTAGATATACATGTCGATATAAACTTGGTTTTCCTTAGTTATCTTTATTAACTATTAAATAATGATTCAGTGAATTTTTCTATATTTTGCATTATTTCCTTAGGCCTGTCCCTAGAAAGAAGTAGGATGGTTAGGTCAAAGGGTGTGAGATTTTTAAGCCTTTTGTTATGTTGCTGAACTGCCTTTCATATGGTGAAACACTATGCATGCCCTTGGCAGTGGGTCGGAGTACCCACTCTGAGTACTCTTCACAATATGTGCTTCAGTAGCTGTTATGGGTCTTGTGATAACACGGTGCTGATGGCTTCTGAGATAGTCTCTTTTTCTGCCAGTGGTTAGACTCCTTCTAAATCAGACATTAATTCTTGCCATATTCCGTTTCATTCTCTAGGTGTTTTCATGCCGACTAGGGAATGAGCACGATACAGCTCTTTCAATTGTCGATCCAGTACAAATTCAGGTGGAGCTGGTGGGGAATTCTTCTTATCAGAATAGTTCAGGATTGATGGATGCATTCAACAGTGAAGATTTCCCACCCATCCTGGAGGTAATGACAGATCTGTATAACACACCGACATACTCTCAAACACCTTCCTCTGCTTGGACTACTTCCTTACCCTGCTGGGCCCAACAACATTTTAGTTCCTTCAGCAAAATGCAAAATAAAAATGACTCTATCTCCATCCTAAGATCTTGGCAGTCTCATGGAGGATAAAAAGACCTTTTAATTGTCTGGTATAATCTTGCAGTTGTACAAAAGTTCACAGAAAGAACTTGGCATAGGTAGGAATGTTGATTATGAGTGGAACTCACAGTCAGGTGAGTCCGAAGGGAGCAGGGCAGGATAAATAGGCAGAGAGGGAGAGCAGTGGTGTTAGGATGCTGAGATGTCAGGGCCGGAAATGGCGCAGTGACGAACACGACTCAGGTAGTCTCACTAGAGCGAGCAGGCTTGCAAGGGAGTGCGGAGGATGTGAGAGATGAAGCAAGGGAGGATGAGGCCTGTCGAGGAAGGCTTAAGGAGGTGGGTGGTGTTTTATTTCTTTGGTAGAGGAGGAGTGATTAATCAGTCCATTTGAACCAAAGGAGATTGAAAAGGAGAGGAAAGCCATTTTGGTGTTTAACCTTTAAGAAAAATAACAAGGAAGTAAATAAAGCACCAACCCAGACGTTCGAACAGTCATCCCTGTTTTAAAGCATCTGCTGTCCGTGTCTGTATGGCTTTTCCCAGGGGTGGCAGTATTGCTAATCTATGAGGAAGACTGGATTTTAGGAAATATTAGCATGGAACCTGACTCATTTAAGGTGATATTTGAATGAAGAAGAGATCATTTTGTTGGTCAGTTTGCTTCAGAGATTTAAAAAATTAAATAGATCAAAGCAAAATGGATTAATCAAACTTTGCATTAATTCCGAGATCTTTCTTCCTAGTCTTCAAAATGGGACATTTCGTGTAGTGTCTGTTGGACTTCTCAAACTTGAATTAGGAATTACACCTTTAAGAGGTGTGGACGTAAACCAAATGCAACTTTAAAAATTGCCACCTTTTAAATTTCGGTAGATTCATTTACAAGCCCTGGATATCAGACTCTCCTACAATGACGTTCAGCTGTTTCTTGCCATCGCAAAATCCATCCCTGAGCAAGCTAATGCTGCAGCGCCGGATGCAGTGGGCTCGGAGGCCAGTTCTGTCAGCAGTCACCTTCCCGGTGCGTCTCGAGATGGAGAGGAAATCAGAGAAGGAACAAGACATACCTTAGATCCTGTCTTAGGTAGGCGTTTAACTGTAACTCCCCCGCTCCCCTACCGGTCTTCCTAATAACTCTTTTTTTAAACAGTAGGTATAACTGTAAGTCATAAGTAGGCCTCTCTCATTTTTTTCCTTTAAAAAGAAACAACACAAACCATTGCTGTAGCCTTTACTACTATTTCCTTTTACAGTTTCAGAGTTAAATGGACAATGCTAAGGTTTAGTTTTAAACTTTGAGTTTTCCTCCAAAGTTATGTGGATAATACTGGTTTTATTTTAAGCTTTTTAAAAACATAGTCAATATATGAAAAAGACTCGTAAAATTTTTAGAGTATACTTGATAAAAATCTTCAATTCGGAACCCATTTTTCCTAGAGAAATGAAATGTTTTGATTACCAGTTTCTGAATTTTTTTTTTGTTTCTTCTATTAGTCTAGGGATTAATTTACATAGTTATTTATAAAAATCATATATGATATTTTTTTCCAGAGTTACAGCTAGCTAGACTGCAGGAGCTGGGCTTTAGCATGGATGACTGTCGCAAAGCTCTTTTGGTGTGTCAAGGTAATTTGCATAAGTGTTCCATTATCTCTTCTGTATCCTGAGAATATACTTCTTTTCAATTGCCTCCCTTGTTCCTCCCACAAGGTGACTTAGAGAGCTGGAGCGTATTTCGAAGACCTTCCCTCCATGGTCTTTAATAATGAGCAGCAGTGTTTCCTAGTGCCTCAGAATCTGGGCCCTGGAGCTAACGGCTTGGCTTCACATCCTTCCTCTGCCACTTATTGGCTACTTATTATGACTTGGGCAATTTACTTAATCTTAATCCCTCTGTGCTTCTTTATCTATAAAATGAGGGTAAGAGGACTTCCTTCTTCCTTTGGAGGTTTGATATAAATAAGTCAGTATATGCAGAGATCTTAAGAGCTGGCACACATCAGGTGCTTTATGGAAGGTAGCCACTGTTACCCTGGTCATGGTAAAGAACGGTGGTGACACTGAGCGTCATGGCCATTGGTTGTGTTCCTCTGTGCCGAAGCCTGTGTTTCCGTGTGGAATCCTCATAGCCTTTGGAAGGCTTCAGATGAGGAAACTGGATCAGACAGGTTAAGTAAACTTGTGTAGGTCATCTATTAGTGAGGGACTAAAATGCGTTTAAAAATCAAGTTTGCCTGTGTTCTCTCTGCTGTGTTCTTTCACGCTACCTCCCACCTCCTTTTGTGTTCCCCATTCTCTTAGAAGAGAGATACAGCAAAGCTGTGTTTTATTCAGTCTTTATACTTAAGTGTACGTTCTCCCTGTGCTATGTGTGAGTGTGTACAAACACACACACACACACACACACATATAATATATGTAAGGTTTTGTATATTGATAGATTATAGTGCAAATACAGTTTTATAGCCCTTTTGAAATACACTTGTATTGAATGATTACAATTTAATTATGATATACTCAGTATCGACAGCATCTTCCCATGTCATTAAAATTATTTGTAAACATTGATTTTTTACATTGACCCAAGGATATATGGTAATTTACTTAACTATTTTTTAGTTGCTTTGCATTTTTTCACTATTATACACAATTCTGTAATATACATTTGTTGGTGTGAACTTTTTTATCTACATCTCTTATGTATTTATTTCCTTGGTAGAAAGTACTACTATTGTAAATACTGGATCAAAGGGTATAGACTTATTTTTTTGTTTCTTTACTTGAATTGGCAAATCTTTTAAAAAGATCATACCAGATTCCTCTCTGACCAGTTATGTTTGAAAATGCTGGTCTCGTCACGTAATTGTTTGCATTAACTATTATCGTCTTTTTTCCTTCTGGATAAAATGAAGATAGACCTAGTTATCTTGTGTTCTGTTTTTATCTACTCATTATTACTTTTTGTTTAATTAACTTTATCCCTCTTAATGTTTGCATTTCTTATTTTTTTTAACAATTCAACCTTTTTGGATTTTTGTTATTTCTTTAGTGACTGAGGTTTAGTTTCATCAATAACAATGATAACAATAGCAAGTAATGTTTATAGAGACTTTGTTATATGCCAGGCTCTGCTCTGAGACTTTGCGTGGACTCAGTTGTTTTCATATGTCAGTGCTATAAGTGGGTGCTGTTGGGCACAGAGAGATCAGGTAACTTGCCCAAGATCCAACATCTATTTAAGAGCCAGGATCAGAAGCCAGACCATCGTGCTCCAGAGCCCATGCCCTTAACCACTTGTCACTGTTCCTCTGGTAATTTATATGTATGGGGGTTGCATTGCTCTTTTCTCTTTTCTTTCTCTCTCTCTTTTTTTCTCTTTCTTAGCTTTAGTGGTTTGGTTGTGCTCAGGGAGCTGTTATGTAACAGTTGCATGTTACATACTTGCAGTGCTCATTGCTAACTGTTCCTAAGGAACTGTGTGGTTGAGGAGATGAAGTATGCACAAAGTAAGGGGTTTGAGAACAGATACAAAGCTGCACGTCAGTATATGCAAAACTATGTGGCGAAGCTTTAGTGCTTAAATACTGAGTGGCACCCATTTGGATCCTCTCCTTTCCTGTTCTGTCCTCTCCTTCAACAGATGTCACAGTAGAGGACGGGTGGCTTTCTGGAGGCATTTTGAACCAGAACATGAAAGGAGCAATAAACTTGAGTGGAAGGCCTTCAACAGAGAGGGCCTTGTTCTATTTGCTTAAAAGCAGAATTCCTATTACTATGCCCTTTTTTCTTTTTTTATGTTTAAGAATACATCTGGGGTCAAGGTTCTCTTGGGCTGTCCAGTAGGGCCCCATACCCTTTATTTCTGTCTTTTCTCTGAGTTGCTCGGGTAGCTGTGGGAACTGGTTGAACTGCTCACCTTTCAACTTCTTTGAAGGCCAATTGAAAAAGGCGGCAAGTTGGTTGTTTAAGAACGCTGAACCTCTGAAGTCTCTTTCTCTGGCTTCTCGCGGCCGAGAGGGCCAGGGGACTCTGCCAGCGCAGCTGATCTCAGGCGTGGAGGTCAAAGCCGAGAGCGTGTGCATCTGCTTCATCGATGACTGTATGGATTGTGATGTCCCTCTCGCCGAGCTCACCTTTTCCCGTGAGTGTTTCCCTGACTTTCAGGTTCATCTTGAAGATTTTCAGTGATGCTTGAATTATTTGAGGCCTTTTTAAATGTTATTCATGCTCTCTTTTACATAGCACAGTTAAAATTTAGATCATGGTTTAACATGTTTTTCATTATTTGTATTTTAAAAAAACCCATATATTTATTTGCCATATGTGGCCTTCAGCCCATACACATATATAAGGAATAATTGAAATTGTCATTGATGAAATTTCTGTTGTTGTTTACAGCTCTAGCTAAATAATTCCTGATCCTCCATGTCGTCTGTCTTTTCCTGTGTATCAAGTTTATAGTGATTGTAGTGTCATTAAAGGCATTTAGAAGATAAGCTCAGGAAAGAATGCTTCTACCCTATATGTCTTTTGAAAATAAAAAACACTGTCTTCTTAGAAAGCCCACCTGAGTCCCCTCTGTAGGGCCCAGGAGGAGATGCAGCACTGTCCCTCCGGGCACTGGGGTGGCCAGGCCTTACCTAAGTCGCACCATTGGAGGAGATGGTTGATGGGGCTTCTGAGAGTAGAGGGACATCTCACTGTGTTTACTTTTAACCTTTCATCAGTTTGGTCTTGTTGCCTCTTTCAAGATTTGCCTCTGCGGATTTAATTCGGCCTTTTCCACATGGCAGAAGTTTTCCTCCTCCCTGTACTTCTGGGCACCAGGGGCCATGGGATTAAAACTGACAGCTGGGGTTTGGACTGTTGCCATGAGTATCTTTTCTTCAGAGTATTATTTATTTTTCTATGGCTTTCTGAAAATTTTGAGCAAATGTTTATAATGACATGATGACCCTTGTCACTGTATCTTCTTTTAGATACTCAGATAGAAATCGATGTTTGTGTTCCCACAGGTTTTGAATAAACCTGGGTGCCAGGGCTGGGGCTGGGGGTATCCAGGGGAAGGTGTTTGCCTCAGTCACAGCATTTAAAGGGGTACCAAAAAACAGTAATTAAGATAAACAATATTTTAATGGGATGTTTTTTAAAAATCAGAGTGTATGCAAAAAAAAAAAAAATCTCTGATGAACCAAATATCACATTTTTGTGTGCTTTCTTATGAGATCGTCAGTATGGGCTGTAACTAACATCCCTTTAATGGGATTTGTCTGGAAAAAACGAAGGAAGTGTTGGTGTTCCCGCCCCAGCGCTGCAGTGAGATTTGTTTTCATTGCAGGTCTGAATTTTCTTCAGCGTGTGAGAACTAGCCCCGAAGGCTACGCCCACTTCACGCTCTCTGGAGATTATTATAACCGTGCTCTGTCAGGTCAGTTTAAGCATATATTATGATAGGATTTAAAAAATAACACAAATATTTGCCTGGGCCTATTTCTCTATAAATTTTACATGAAAGAAAGGGGGCGGGGCAGGACAGGGAAAGGTTAGAAGCGAGTGACTGCATAAACACAGAAGATGCAGATTTCTCCTTTTTCTAAAAACAGATACGATATGTTGTAACTTATTATTTAAAAAGTTTTGATAGTTAATTCTTATTGATCTGGAAGTTTGGTTCATTCTAGAACATGAAATTGCTCAATAGTGAAGGGTCAATTGGCTGGCCCTAATAGTAGCTAAATTTCAGGGGAGATTTATGCCCATAATCATTTTAAATTTCAAGCTTCCTCCCTCCCCGCTGGCCTCGTTTGTCTCATTAGAAGAATCCTGAGTCCGTGGTGGTGTTTAACCTGCCATACATACTCCCTGAAGTAAAACAGTTGCACAGAGCTGGCTGTCCTGTGGAGATATGAAACCTGTACACATAGCAAGCTGATAGTGGGTACATGAGTGTTTGGAGCAACTTTATTCTTTAAACTATATCTATAAGTTGTTTATATGCCTTTTGTACATATGATGTTAAATCAAAAAATTTTAAAAACTTAATTTCCAAGTGTAGCTATTTATTTAACCAGTGGATTCTTGACGTAAGCAGGAGAATCTGTCTGCTCTCTAAGAGAAGAGGGTATTCTTCCTGTCCTTCTTCCTGTCACCTCTGCAAGACTGTGCTGGAGGTCACACATGCTTTTCTACTCGTGTCCTCTAGACAGCACAGGTACCTGCAGAGTGACCCATAGCTAAAGACGGTGCTTTCAGCGTGAAATCAAACTGGAATAGAAAGCTGTTAAACTAGCGTTTGTCCTTGCTGAGTGTTTGTGAATAGTGTTCCCTTATAAACTCTTGCTATCTGCTGAACAGATGTCTTATTTCCTGTGTTCTTTTAGGCTGGGAGCCATTTATCGAGCCATGGCCATGCTCTGTATCCTGGCAACAACAGGCAGCTAGTCGTCTCCATCCTCCTCGGCTGAAGCTGGAAGCCAAGGCCAAAACCCGTTTGGATATCAATATCACTTCAGTACTAATTGGTGAGTGGAAAGCTGTCTTTGGAAGATTGGTACGTTACTGTACGTAAGTTCCTTGTCTGGAAGACTGTTAATCTTGGTTTAGCAGATACTTGGAGCCATACAAGACATCACTTATGCATCGCGGCCACTTTCCTGAAAAACCCTGACCTAGCCTCATGATTCTTCCCAACCTGTTGCTCCAGAGTCAGCGTTCCATGTTAATGCTGTCGATGATGGAACAAGAGCTTGGACCACTTCGGAAACATAAATATCCACGATGAACTTCCTCTCCGTCATGCTTGGTCACTGGGGTTTATTATCTAAGAAATGGGCTTAGATTCACTTCTCTCAGGCTATTCGCAGACTGATTCTCTTCTTAAAAGAGTAAAACCAGGCTGGAGAATTGTCAGTTGGATTTCAGCCTCTTTGATTTGGTGGGTTTTTCAAACAGTCTCCTAAGTGGTCTGTCTCCAAACCCTCTCCATTAGCATGGGATTTCACGCTCTTCACCCTTTTTGCGGACTTCTTTGCCATGTCCTGACCCCAAAATGATGTGCCGAAAGTCACATCATAAAGTATTCAACGTTCCCTGAGTGTGCCTTACCTGTACTTTCACGTCTTAGAATCTTTGCATACGCTGTTCTCTGCTTGGAATGTCCCTGTGTCCCTAGTTCCCCTGGGCAACTGTAATCTGTACTCATTCTTCAAGGCCCAAGAAGGTCCCCTCTCACCCCAAAGATTCCTGTGGACTTGGGTGTGTGCTTCCTTACGTCTGCCTAAGCAGAACATGTCTTCCCCTGTCCTGTGCTTTATATCTTTGTTTCAGCCCCTTTCACACTATGGTTTTGTAAAAGTTTTGTTAACGTTAATTTCTTCCAGCAGAGTCTGAGGTTCTTGAGGGTACAAACATTCTCAGAGTCTAGAATCTCGCTAGAATGTAGTGAGGCGTTACAGAAAAGCTTGCTTCGCTGAATTGAAATGATCTGACTCAGACCTTCAAGCTTTTCTACTTCTATTCTTGATGTCTGGGGAATGTTTTCTAGACCAGTATGTGAGCACCAAGGAATCGTGGATGGCGGATTACTGTAAGCAGGACAAGGAGATCGATTCCTCCGCTTCAGAAGACTGGATGGGCTCTTCAGTGGATCCTCCATGCTTTGGACAAAGTAAGATTTTTCTCTACAATTGTCCAACTAAATCTCTGGTGACCTACACAGCCATGTTTCATGGAGAAATCCAAATAGAACCATCATTTTCTATGGAAAAACCAACAGGAAATTCTGACTATTTTCTGTAGTTCTATTTTAGTCTTTGCAAGAGACATTTTTCTGGCACAAGAGACTGAACTTTTAATATGAGCTAATTTTACCTTCGTGGGGGGAAAGGATCTGTAATATATACAATGCCTGAATTCTGGAAACAGTGCACCCGAGCATACATGTAGGTCAGCCATTGGTCAGTTTGTGTTTTACTCGGCAAAGCATTCCCACTGATTGAACTTTTTGATTGGATTTTTACAAACATCTTCTAGAGTTTGGATGTATTCTTGAAGAGAGGGAGGGCAGGATCCCACGTGGGAAAAAAGCGTTAAAAGGGGGACCCCGTACTATTCTTAGAATATAAAAGGGTTGAATACCCAGCCTCTTGAAGGAAGAGGAGTCAGTTTGTTCTCTGTTAATGATGTTTTCTTTCCTTATTTAATGCTTTGCCATGGAGCTCTGATTTCCACAGAGCTGGGGAGATTATGATGGCCAACTGCGTGGCCCTCAGTTGTACCACAAGCCATTGTCATTCAAATTCAACCCAGGCCCCGCTCTTTCAGTGTGGTTCCTTTGGGGAGTCTTGGCTGGACTTCACATAGCTCATGAATACTTAAATATTCCATCTGGTCTGCAAACGTGTCACGGGAAGATGGATTTTCGTAGTGTATGAAGTATTTGAACTGGTTCGTCCCCTCACGGTTTATAAATGGACTTTCTAGCTGCCTTGTACTTCTAGAAGGAGGACAAGGAAATGTCAGCTTTGCTTGCTCTCTCTAGTCCCAGGCTGTTACTTCTTGAGTCTCAAGGTCATTGCCTAGAAGTCAGAACTTTTCAGATATCATCAGATATCATCATTCGATTTTGGCTCCTCCCCTAACCTTCCCGATTTGTGTTGAGAGAATGTAACATAGACGTCTACTCAGAGGACTAAATAATCCTTGTGATGTGTCATGTGTCTTAGCATTTCTAAAAACATTACCCATATAGGGGAGTCTTAAATCTGGGTCAGTGCCAGCACCAGGAAGGCCTGATTTTCAGGATTTTGGTGAAGGAGTTTCTTTTGTCCCGTTTTTCCCCTGTACTTAAAAAAATTTTTTTTCCTTGTTCTTTAGGGTTAATAAGCTGCCTTATATATGTTAAATGTCTCTGCTAAATTAAAGCTGGATTTTTATTTACTTATAGATTTTTATGATTAGGCTTATAAAGGTGTTATCTATCTTTTTAAATTAGACAGAAGTGAATACACCTAAATTTGCAAACCTCTTTTCTTACTGGAAATTCCTGGGTGGCAATAAAGCAAATGGGGATATATTCTTTTAATAGATCTACTAAAGGAATCACGGGGCATTTGTTTTGCAAGTCAGTCAGTTTGAAACTGGGTGAACTGACCACAGACTTTCAAGTCTTACTCACAAATGGATTTAGTCACATTCTCTCTAGATTTGTGTGTTTTATTCAGGCCAGCTTTGGTGTGGGCCCTTGGAATAAAGAGTCTTAGTATGAAATTCAGCCTCAGGGAGCTGCTGATTTCTCACGATTTCTTTAGCAGGGGAAAGAAAATAATGGCCTCATTTTTGACATAACTGTTGATTTGTTCAGTAAGGGCTGGGATTCTGCAGGTAAACCTCGATAGCGTGGCACCTTATTGAACTTGCTAGTTTTGTATTCCAAGGACATTTTACGGAAATATCAAATATAAATCTTCTAAAAACGTCCATGTTTAATTTATAATGTCAGTAATGCTATGAGATAACTACTTGTTGAAACTTGGAACACAGACTGGCTTTTCCCCTTGAGTTTCCGAGACCCCCGGGGGATTAGCCTCCCACTGCTACTGCCACTTTCCAGGTGGAACGGAGCATCTCCCACTGACATCTGTACCGATTGCTGTTGGTGACTGTTCTGTGCCATTTGAGAACATACCTGCTTTCAGTTAAAAATCTTCATAAAGGCTTGTCATCCTGTTCAAAAGAATGTTGACTACATTTTCTTTCCCCAATTGAGAAAACCAGGAGCATGCTTCCTTGACACAGCTGCCACAGTCAAAGCCGGCATAAAACTGTCGTGCTCACTTTCTAAGTACCCTCTTAGCTTTTGGTGTCACGGGAGGGGATGGGCTTGTACTTGCATGGTGCTTGCTGTTTTTTGTGATGTACTCTTTTTGTGCTTATGCTTTGGAGGTGAGTCGTCTTAGTCACTGTATTTATTCTTTCTCTCTAACTTTGTCTCTTCTGTCTACCAGGCCTCCCCCTTGTCTACCTTAGAACTAGGAGTACAGCGAGTCTGACTAACCTAGAGCACCAGATCTATGCTAGAGGTACAGTACAGCTGAGCAGGGCTGGCTTTATTTCCTGGGTTAAGAACTGCCTTGTCCATCACGGTTCTGTGAGTGGGAGTGGAAAGGGGTAGACCCAGTTCTGAGCACTTTGGTTCAGTAGCAGGAAAGAAAGAGATTTCTGACAATGAAGAAAACAACACCTTTTATCACAAGGAAGTGACGTGCCCATTCGTATGCCGTCTCTTCCGTCTGCCTTCACCCTCCGTGGGGATGGGGTCAGCTCCACAGTGTGTGAAACGGAGGTGCCCAGTGTCAATTAGATGTCACTTCTCATAATGAAAAACAGGTAAATGAAAGAAAACCGTCCTCCACCAAGCAGCGCGGCCAGTTTCTGTTTATAGCATGCCCAGTGGACGTTGATTCTTGCGGTGACGCCAAGGGGCCTGGGAACTAGACCGATGGGGACAGGGCTCAGAAGGAATTTGCCAGTAAGTAATTGCTTAGATGCAGATGTTAATCTCGTTAGCTATGCACCGAGGAGATAGAAAAGAAAATGTTATTTCTGTCTCTGACTCTCTAAGTTTCCTTGAGAATTTGACTAGCAAGTACATACGATAGAAAACACCAGAAACATCCAGGAATGGCATCTCAGGGTGAAGGACTGCATGTAATTGGATGGTTTATGTTTGCGCTTGGCTAACAGCAGGTCCCGCCTGGGTCATGACATATTTTGAATGTGTGTAGAATAAACAAATGACCTTCAGTATTGGGGGGAAAAAGCCTAAATGAGCTTCTTCTACCAGGAGTTCAGAAAGGAATGTTAATACATGGGGCAATACTGTGGGATTTTTCCTGGAAGGCTTTACTGAGGTGGGTGAATGGGGATAGCTCACAGAGAAAGCCCTTGATCGAACCTTCATTTGTTCTTGGGTTTATACCCTAAGCTTCTCTATGTCTGTTATTTAATCTTTTAGGCTAAGCAGAACATTATACTCATTTAGCTGATGAGGACAGAGAGGCTCAGCGAGACTCTGCAATTTGCCTCATTCACATGACCAGCTATAGCAGGCCTGTGGCTTTAATCTAGTTCTTAACGATTTGTAAACCAGGTCCTTTCTGATAGGCTGAGCTGCTTATACAGCATGAAAGCCTCCCCTGTTTGTCATGGGCAAATTACTCTGTGAAACAAGGCCAGAGGGGTGGAAATCTCCCCAGCTGGAGCCATTGGAAGCTGAAGTTGGACAGAAGGAGTTTGGGGTTCTCTGAGCCCATGAAGAAATCAGGTCTGGTCACTAGAGGCAGATTTTCTGAGGCCACCAGGGAACACATTGTTCTTTGATGGACTTGGGGATTTTCTTCTCTGGTGCTGTGCCAAAGGCAAGTCCTCAGTTGGTTTGGACCCTAGTGCGAGAGATGTCAGATTTGTCCCCTGGTGCTGGCTTTGGACTTGAGCACTCCATGTATTTTTATTCTCGGAGAAGTAGGTTGCTGAAGTCTGTGCTGGTATGTGTAATCAAAACAAGAAGCTTGGGGACCTCAACAGTGTGCCTTCCCAGGCTATTTAATTCCAAAGCAATATACTTGTGAATATCTTTATTTGGGTTCCTAGCACGTTATTCTGTATTACAATGTGATCAAAGCCATTTGCCACCTGTTCTTTTTAAATCTAATTTGCAAATGGAAACTTTCAGTCTGGCTCACAGTGGGATATGAAAGCACATCTGGCTGCTTTTCCTCCTGGGTCCTTTATCTGCTGTAATAAAGCAGTCCTCTCACTGCACTGGGAGAGGGAGGTGCCTGTCAAGGTGCCACAATAAGTACTGTTTACCTTGCAGACAGCTCTTAAATTTTTTACTCCCCCTCTGCTCTTGTCAGCAGCCTCACAGCTACTCCTTAATTTTCTTCTTGATGAACACTTTTTTTTTTTTAAAGCAAATCTTGGGAACTAAGTGAGTCTGTTGGGACAAGAAATGGGTATGTTCTAGACAGAGGTGGTCTTGGAAGCATTTGTGGAGTCTCTAAAGACTGACTGTGGAACTGTGGGAACACGCTGTAGACTAGCCATTTATTTAGCACATTACCATTTCTCAGAGTCCCTGAGCCCTTGTTGGTATCGAAATAGAACTTGTCTTAACCTAAAGTGGCTTGTTCTGCAGTGCTTCTAGTGCTAGCTTCTGAAAACTTTGCAAGATAGAAAGGGAAAAAGGGAAAACTTTTTGAAAGGCAGTGGTAGTTCCTGCCTGACGCTGCTGCCCCACGCCTCATTCGAGAGGCGGTGGAGGCAGGCGGGGTCCGCTGCAGCTACCTGCCTTCTGGTTTTGCTGGCAGGACACTTGTGGTCCTGGAAGGTGAATTTTACTTTACCACCGTGTTCTCAGTCAGCTGTCACAGTCACCTCCGGATGTCATTTTCTCCACAGCTGCAGACCGTTTGGGCCCCAGTGTTTTTCAGGCCGTCTCTGTGCTGTACAGCTGGACACTCTGAGATCGGGCTGTGCCCGCTTTGGTGGCCAGTGTGCGTGCGTGCGGTGTGAGCACGGTGGCCAGGACGCACTTGCACTGATTGCCACCGCCTTATGGTTCTGCTGCCACCTCCTCTGTGTTTGTGCAGCCAGCAGAGGAGATGCAGGCCCTCAGCTGGAGGAGCCGATGCCCCGTGCCGTGCCCGACCACGCAGCTCCGGCCTTGGTGCGGACCGCCGGGTCCGAGGCAGCTGGGCACCGGAGAGGCCTTGGCCATTTCTGGCCACATGGTCTGTCACTTCTTGGATTTTTTATAGTGTTTGTATAGTTAGGTCAATTCTTTCTAGAATTTTGTCACTTCTAGCCTTGTATTGATCAGTGTCTCTTGCCACTTTCCTGGATTAGAAGCTCTTTTGTGAAAAGAAACTGTGTTCGATGCCCCTTTTGTAGTCTCCATAGTACCTACCTTATTGCAAATGGTGGCGATGTCTGTGTCAGAAAAAGCTAAAAATTTAATTTAGAAAGCTTTGGGATAGTATACTTCTGATCTTCCAGGGAGAAACAGAACCCCAACTGTAAGTGTGAGAGATGAGGAAAGAATGTTTTTATTTTGTTACAATGTGCATCATAAGACTGAAGTGTAAGTTTTACATAAAGGATGGCTTTGCTGTGAAGTACAGGAGTTTTGGACAAAGTTTAATCAAATACGGGTAATATAGCCTGCTACAAGTTGCGTTACCCATTTAGACTATATTTCTCGTGGGTGGTGGGGTCCATTTCCCTCTGGTTTCCTGCCGAGTTAGGCCCTGCTACCTTCTGCTGAGGTCAGGCCCCTGAGGGCTGTGGGAGAGCTGGGGGCTGGGAGTAGTCCCACATCACAGACAGTTGTCAGGGAGGACCGTCATCCTGTAGCCAGCAGCAAAAACGTGGGCATTCCCCTGTCCTGTCGACACGGCTGTGGCAGTCACTCCTCTCCTCCACCCTCAGCCCCTGTGCACCACAGACCGTTCTGGGCGCTGTGCGGGTTCAGGGAGGGTCTCCGCCACGCAGGCAGACGCGGGTGCTGACAGCTGCCTTCCGCTTGTTCTGTTAGCAGAGGTGAAAACCCCCAAGCGCCGGCAGCCTTTCGTGCCCTTTGCTCTGAGGAATCTCACAGGCTGCACTGTGTGGTTCGCCACCCTGACCACCACGCCCACCAGGTAAGGGACACTGGATCTGTCCCCCTGAGCCATCTCTGCCACCAAAGGCTCTGTGTACCAGCCCAGCAGAGCAAGGCAGGCCCCTTCTTGAGGCTCTTGGATCATATTTAAGTCAATAACTTGTCTTGTCGAGATTTATGCTGGAGCTTCTGGTTCTGAGATTCATGTGGAATCTGCCGTCAGAGCAATAGGTCCTGAGTCTGAAATATCCAAATTACGATCCTGATGCTGGCGTACATCACACTCAAAGTCAGAGTCAAGCAGAGTAAGTGGGAAGTGTGAACGAAAAGCATTCCATCGTTTCCCCAGCCTCCACCCCCAGCCCTTTAAAGGAAGCCGAGTGTGGTTATCAAACCAAACGTTTCACATTTTTCTTCCAAGACTGCTTTGAAAACACCTCACATGTTCCCCACTCCACTTCCCTCTCCCCATAAGAGTTACATTTAAACCGAAAACACACTTTACTCCAGATAGAATTGAGTGGAGTTTGCAGAACAAATGAGAATTAACCTAAGCCAAGGGAGCACATTCTCTAAACTTTCTGCCTATTTAGACTGGCTCCACTTTCCAGATGCCTACCGCTCGCTTCAGTTTAGGTGATGAAGACCATAAAATGAGTAACAGAGTCAGCTGATTTGAAACAACTTTTTTCCTGCCTCCAATAAGTATGCCAGTGCTTTACCGGAGACATTTAAAAAAGAAAAAAAAAAAACAGTTTAAATTCTAGATAGTCACTTAAATACTACTTTTAAAGGTCATGACTCAGTTTATAGAGCACCCTGTGCTTCAGACTCTACTGCTGGAGGCAAGTGACCATGTGGTGATAGCTTTCAGCTGTTTCTAAAGTTCAGATAAGCGGTGATTGATCATGAAGGTAGCTTTCATGGCTGACTCTGTAGATCATCCTGAGTAGCCAGGCTATGTGGCCTCGTTCTGGAAGGGTTTCTACTCTCAGGACTGGGCTTGGTGTGGGAGGGAATTGCAGAGAAGGAGGGACAGGCTGATATTGTCTGACTTGGTTCCAGGGCTGCACTCTCTCACAGCGGGAGTCCAGGAGTGGTTCCAGAAGGCAATGGAAGCTTTTTTGATGATGCTCACAACGTTAGTGAGTGGCGGGAAGTGCTCACGGGTGAAGAGATTCCCTTTGAATTTGAAGCACGAGGAAAGCTAAGACACAGGTACAGCATGGTCTATTCTTTTCCTTAGTACATATATGATGTGATTGTCTCTCTCGTTTTGCATTTTCACAAATAATGTTTTATTTTAAGAGATATTTTGAAAATCAGTGTTTCCTTTTAAGAAATATAATGACTGCCTTGCTATCTTGGAAATATTCCTCCCCCTCCCCATGAATTATCTCTTTATTTGACACGTGAAGTGACAATGTGTGTTTCACATAATTTGTTTGAAGCACAGACTGATCATGACGCTCAAGTTCATTGCCTCTAGCCTGGTTTTCAAGATGCAGTGCTGACGTGCTGTTCTTAAAAGGTTACTGAAGCATGTTGGTTTCAATTTTAAGATACTTATGTGCCACATAGCACTTTAGCACGCAGGTGTTTTCAGGAAGCAGTGCCATAATGGTAAATTATTCCGATTTTAAGGTGAGTAAGAGTCACTCACTTAGGGAGACACGGCCAGCCAAAGGTTGGGAACAATTATAGAAGAAGGAATGACTAGTTACTAAAATATCATAAAAATGTCCGGCAAAGCGTCCTTATATTTGCAAGCATTTTAAGTGGAACGGCTGTCCACCGTATAGTGACTAGGTTCAGATTTTAGCATTTGAGCCTCATGTCTGTTTCCAAGCTGAGCCAGAATTTAAGAGCTTGGCTTCAACCTTCTGCAGTCATATGCTTTCATGCTGTTTGAAGCCTTTGTGTGCGAGCTTGCTCCTAAGTCAAACTCTTCTTCTTTCCTTTTGCTCAGCTTTGTGCCAGCACACATTCTCCCCATTGGCAAGAGTTCTGAACTTGCGGGCCCCAGTGATTCTACAGGAAAAATGTAGTTTAGAAAAATCTCTATTTTGGGTACATGCACGGTGAAGCTCTGTTAGTTTCCAGGGATGAGGAGTGAGCATTTTCCTGTTCCACGGAGTTCCTGGGGAAGTTAATTATAGAACTGTTGGATATATTTCTTCATAAGCACTGCATCTGGTGTATCAGAAGGCATTTGACCTCTTTGTCATTTCTGTCCCAGTTTCCATGTTTTCTAACCCATTTCAAGTCCCACTGTTCTGCTTAAATTCATCAAAATAAATGTGTTTCTGGCTTTTCCTTTTTGGCACACTGTACCCCACACCGTGCCTCTCTCCCTTTTTCCCTCCTTCCCTCCTTCCTGTCAGCCTTAAATCCAGTTCCCCATTTCGGACTTCTGGCTTGAATTAGGCACAATCTAAAATAGAATTAAATGTGCAATTTCCTTCTATTCCTCCTCTTCTGCCCACTGCCTTCTCTAATCCAAGCCAAGCCTCCAACTCTGAGGGCTCCATTTCTCATAACCTGTCTGCAGTCTCGTAGGTCTGAAGCCCAACAACCAGTGTGGTTCTCAGAGAACTAGGGTATCCAACAAAGAGCCAAGAGGAACGTCTTATCATGTGTTTCCAGGAGTGCGCTTATATGATTTGATGGCTCATACGTCATTTTACTACCCTACCCAAATGGTTTTAGCTGACGTCACTACTTTATAGAGGGTGGGGTGAGGATTGAGGAAGGAAAGACCTGGGCTAGATATGTGTGGTTCGTACAAAGGGACGGCAAATGCCTCTCTGCTCAAGCTTTGCATATCTAACAATTTTGTTTTAAGTGTGGAACCCAGTTAATAGAGTCTCTTGGTTTCCCTCATGTTAGGTAATCACCAAAAGTCTTAGCCAACTGGGTTTTTATGTCATTATATAATAAATCAGATTTGAGTCTTTGCTGCTTCTTTTCTTTCTTTTTTAAGATTGCCTTCAATGTTCTTTTCCCCGTTCTGCCTGACAGACATACCCACGACCTCCGGATCCATCAACTGCAAGTGAGAGTAAATGGCTGGGAGCAAGTGAGCCCTGTGTCTGTGGACAAAGTCGGCACCTTTTTTCGATATGCAGCACCAGATAAGAATTCATCTTCCTCCACGGTGTGTGACTGAGAGATGGCTGCAGATTGTGCCCTGGCCTCACCCCCGGGAAGCCAGGCAGTCAGTGAAGCCTGGACTAGCTGTGCTCTAGTGAAGTTTTCTTGTCCTTTATTTCTCTAGCTCTAGGAAGAGGGCATAAGATTATTTCAGGTCAGCCATAGGCATTGGGAAGCAATGTGTAGATAACACAGCCAATAGTTAATTTCAGTAGAAAAACAAGATCAAAAATTGACGTTAATACCTATTACCTCACCTGTGCAGATCCATTTCATACTCGGCTGGCCCACCTGGCATTTACTGGTCTGCTGAACATGTATTGGCTTTACTTCACATGCTGTTATGACTCTTCTTTAAATTTCTTATAATGCTGCTCTCTGATCCTTCTAGCTCTGTTTCTCCAAGGATCCAAGGATCTCTCCTTTTTCGTTTTAGCTTTTTCTCTTCTCTGGCATAAAGACAGGTGTCCACTGTTGTTTATTTTCTGATCACACATCCTCTCACGCACCTTTGCCCAAACTTTGTTTGAGCAAAGAACAGCCTGCCGTTCCTTGAGTCAGAGGACCAGCCTGGGGAATAATGCAGGTAGCGCACCTGACTAGAATGTGCAGGTGGAGGCTGGTGTCTTGGCTGAGGTCGCCGCCAGGGGTGCTCTTGCCCGGCACTCGGCTGCACTTCATGGAATAACTACACGGTTTTTGGTAGCCAGTGATGAGTAGGAAAGTACAGATTTGCAGAGACGGTGTAGCTTTCATCATGCTTGCTTTCCTTGCGAAAGATATTCTTAGAGAACACTGTTCTTTCTACTGTTCTGCTCTTGTGCCCCAAGTATTTTAGAAAAGGAAACTTTCTTTCAAGATTACTTTTCTACCTAAATTCATGTCTTGTAATGTAAGGACTGATCCCCCCAGAGGTACTTTTCTGTTGTATTAGAACGTTCTGGAGAAGTTCGGCGTGCATGGAATGGTTGTGAGCCAAGTGTTGCTTTTCCCGCATCTTCTAAGATGAATGTTTGCTCTCCGTAGGAGACCATATCTGACTAAGAGTATTTTTATAAACACCACCCTTTCAAGCAAATTACTGTATCATTGAACTGAATGATGCCTATAACTTCTGCTGACTCTCTGACTTTTGGATCTTTCTTAGATTGGCAGCCCAAGCAGCAGAACGAACATTATTCATCCCCAGGTTTATGTGAGTATTGGAGTATTCCTGTGTCACTGTGTTTGTGGAGTATCTACACTGCGCCTGAACCATACGTACATGTTTATTTCTTGATGATCAGAGGCCTTTGTGACGTATAAGGGACTGGAATTTATCTGTATCCTTTCTATTAATGATTACCTTTCTTTTATAAGAACTTGCGAGAAAACGTTTTCACCTACCTTGGTATGGGGGACTGAGCATTACAGGCCAGGAGAAGGGAAGGCAAATGTTTCGGTCCAAGGTCTCCTTTGCTTCCTAAGTTACAATTTAAATGAACCCTTGAATGGCTATATATATTTCATAGTTTTGGGTCCAAACGTCATAAAAGTAAGAATGAAAAATATTAAGATTTTCCCCCCCATTTGGCTTTTGAAACATCATCACAAGATGATATTAAAAAGTATTTTAAGTCTACAGCCATGCCACCCTGAATAAGCCCAATCCCATCTGATCTCAGAAGCTAAGCAGGGTCAGGCCTGGTTAGTACTTGGATGGAAGACCACCTAGAAAGACCAGGTGCTGTAGACGTTAAAAAAAAAAAAATTATTATTTGACAAGGTCCTTACAATCTGTGAGGTCAACCAAGGGTTGCCTCACCTAAAAAATAAAAATAAATAAAAGAAAATGTATTTTCAGGTTTTTGCTTATAATTTCTTTTCCCTTAAGAAAGTAAGCTTTGAAATGTCAAATTTTGGTTAAGCTCAGAGGTAACAAGATCAAGATTTGAAACCATTGTTATTGGCGTTGGCTCTATGGGGCATTTTACTAGGCTGGGTCAGTGGGCGCTTTGGTGATGGCTGTGCTGGGCTGTGTTCCTCTAAAAACACTCGGAAAGTTATCATTTGCCTTTTCCTTGGGACTGCCTGGAAGTCTTGGTTCAAAGCATAGAGCTCTTCGTTTCATTGCTTATTAGGTTGGTTTTTACATACTATTTGTTTTAATAATAAAAAGCAGTATGAAGAGCTTAGATGTGGTGTCATCTATTTCTTCAATAAAAAAGCATTGTTAGTCAGTTCTGGACTCTCTCATAAGAATAACAGTTTCAGAGGCCTCCTCTCTGGTTTACCTGACGTGGGGCTCTGTGCTTAGTTTCCTGGCACTTGGGAGTAGCACAGAATGTGTGCCAAATGTGTGAATAAGCATACGGAAAAAGTAGTGGCTGCAACCCAAGACCAAAAGTAAAATATTTCCCTTCATTATATTGCATTTCTGAAACTCAGTGTCCTGTTTATAAAAAAGTGATCATTGTACAGAACTTAGAAAGTTACTGTGAAGAAAGAGAAATTCTTTTTTTAAGTTCTTAGAAGTAAAAGTGTTGGTTTTTCTATAGGCATTTCAACAAATAGTGTATGGGCCCAGAGGGTAATTTTTTAACATTAGAAAAAAAAGTTACTGTTCCTGTGAAAGGCATACTGATACAGACAGCCCTTTATTACACATTCTTTGGAGTTTACAAAGACGAGTTATAATCTCAGAAGACGTCCTTCTGGTTTTCTGTGTATATTTTGGACAGTACACAACCCATTGTGAGTGTTCAAAGAATTTTTTCTCACTTTAATATTAATCTGGGAAAAAAATACCAGAGAAGGTAAATCATTTACACCTTCAGTGTTTCTGAACTTTCCGTTGATTTGGATGATCTTTATTCTTTTCCAGCTCAGTTGAACACAAGTCTAGTTTACAGTTTCCTGATGTGTAGGCACCCAGTGGCATTATGATAATTTCTGGCAGATACTTTCTTGCCAAATTGCAGGATGTTTGCAGAATTCGATCGATTATTACTAGTCTTAGGTGAAGTTCTTTAAAATGTGTCTAAAGGGCCAAGACTGATTTTTTTCTTTGTGATATACTTTGTACTATCACTTCTGAATAGATGATCTATTTTTATAGAAACGTTCAGAATTGGCTGCTTTACTGGTGTGTATTTATCGGATATTCACTCCTATTAATTTAAAGCTGAGTGGTTTTAGGGCTTAATGACTAATTTCACCCAATTGCTATAGTAATAAGATGATTTTGATTTAGGCAGTCTGGTTGGTATTGTTCTATTGTATGTGTTGGTTTTAAATGACAGCTATGTTCTTTTTACTTTTGTGTTTTTTCCCAGTTCTCTTCACTCCCACCCGTCCGTGTGGTCTTCGCGGTAACTATGGAAGGCAGTGCTCGGAAAGTAATCACTGTCCGATCTGCCCTCATCGTGAAGAACAGACTTGAGACACCAATGGAACTGAGACTGGACAGCCCATCAGCCCCAGACAGTATGTTCTGACCCAGTCCTTTTATTTTGAGATAGGCAGGCCTTTGGGTGGAAGACCGTTGTTGAAAGTGCTAACGCTTGTTTCTGTGGCAGAGCCTGTGGTGCTCCCCGCGATCATGCCTGGGGATTCCTTCGCTGTGCCTTTGCACCTCACTTCTTGGAGGCTACAGGCCCGGCCCAAAGGATTGGGTGTGTTTTTCTGTAAGGCTCCTATTCACTGGACCAATGTGGTGAAGACGACAGAGGTTAGTAGCAGCAAACGAGAGTGCCACTCTATGGACACGGAGAAAAGCCGGTTCTTCAGGTATGCACAGCTCTGCGATGCATATAAATTTTGCTCTTTTATTATTATTATTATTCCTTTTATAGATTTTAGTGATTCAGTTGTGCTTATTTAAAATTCTGAAGTTCTTATTCCTTAAGTTCTGGTTTCGAGAGTCGTAAGAATTCAAGGGTTAATCCCTTGGTGGGGTTGGGACTGGAAATCAATGAAATAGAAAGCAAATGGAGAAAATCAACAATATCGGAATTGGCTTTTTGAAAAGATTTATGTTTGATAAACCTCTAATGAGACTGATCAAGGAGAAGAGAGAGAAAACACAAATTACCAATACAAGGAATGAAAAAAGGAGACATTAGTATAGATCCTACAGACAGTAAAAGGATTAAAAGATGTTGTAAACAATTTTATGCAAATAAATGCCATATTGGGATGTCAAAGCCCTTGAAGAACAAATTACCGAAACTGATGCAAAGAAGAAATAGAAAACCCAAATAGTAAAATGTCTATTAAAGAAATTTGATTTATAATAAAAAACTTTTCTACAAAGAATACTCTCAGACCACATGGCTGCATTAGTGAATTCTAACAGATGGTTTAAGGAAGATATAATACCAATTTTGTGCAAACTCTTTGAGAAGGTAGAGAAGAGGGAGCAGCAGCTCCTAACTCACTGTAGGCAGCCAGCATATCCATGATACCAAAACTGGTAAAGGTATTATCAAAAAAAAAAAAAAAAAAAAAAAAAAAAAAAAAAAAAAAAAAAAAA